>WYDF02310123.1:0-15028 GCA_009867245.2 Adranes taylori | reverse complement strand
TCTCTTCACTATCATTCTTATATGTTCATTCACTGACCCACTTTGTGTCATAATATAACCTAGGTATTTATACTTTTCCACAAACTCAATGTTCTGTCCTCCAGGATTAAATACGTCACTCTTACATTCTCTACCACCACCTTCGCACACCATTATCTTCGTCTTATCTGCATTCACTTCTAATCCCCTTTTTTCCATATACCTCTTAACCCTCCCTATCATCTCATTCATCTCTTCTCTGTTCCTTGCCATACAAACAATGTCGTCAGCATAAGTCAACGACCATACAATACGCCTTCCAATCTGTATTCCCCCAGCTTGCCCCCTACTGAAAACATCCTCTCAGATATATAAATCTTAAATAAGCAGGCGCTAAGAGGATACCCTTGTCTCAGCCCCTTTTCCAACCCAAACCATTCAGATACCTCCCCATTCACTCTCGCCCTTACCATAGTCTCCTCATACTTACTCTTCAACATTCTTACCATATCATCCGAAATCCCCACCTCCTCCATTTTCTTCCACAAATACTTCCTACTAATTTTGTCAAAGGCAGCCTTCAGGTCCACGAACAACAAAAATATTTTCCCCCTCTTTGCAAGTAGATTTATCATGTAGTTCAGAATAACAAAGTTGTCCGTGGTTCCCCTCCCCTTAACAAAACCAGTCTGTGTATAAGCCAGCACCCCTTTCAGCCAAGTAAGTAAATAACACCCTTGTAAGTAAATATAATGTAAGTAATGATAATGTAGTAACTTTATTAAATAGCTACAATTTTGTTTTTAAGATTTTATTGCTACAAAAATTATAAAATAATCCAAAAGGCTTGCTGCCCTGGTATGGGAAAATATTCGACTTTAATAGTTTAATTATATATGTGGGCACCGTAAGATATAGCGAGAAGCTGTATAAAAAGGATTTGGGCGGTGTGGGTGTATTGACATTAATTTGATAATATTTAAATACGACCTGAACCGTAAACTGGAACTGAACCGAAATATATTTTCTTTGCGGACTGGAATGAACAATGGAATGAAAAAAATTACGGTTCAGGGTTTCATAGCAAAGTTTCGACTTTCATTTCAAAAAGTGTCTGCTGAAAATATATTATCATTTTCTCGACTACACGAAGAAGTTAAAAATTAAAGACTGGATGAGGAATTAAAAACTGAAATAGAAACTCATTTGCAAGTATTGCAACATGAATTTTAACATTTTCGTGATTATTAGAATTCAGTTTTTGTTTCTCTATAATAAATTCTCTCTCAATTCATATCCATGGTAAAAACTCCTAATTTGCTACTCTCCTGCGTTGTAAACATTGAATAAAGTCGTTGTGTCATTGGAAGTAAGTTTTACACATCCACAGTCACTGAATGTATAACTAAATTTAACGGACCCCAAAGTTTAAAAGATTTTATTGACACAATCTAATTTATTAATATTTGAGCTTATATATATGGCCGCGCTTATATCTGGGCCAGGTCTGGGGAACGCCAAGTAATTCAGTGGGAATACTAATTCTCCTTAAATTGGGTTTTTAGGTGCCACAAATTTTGTCTAGCACCACGGCGCCAATATTACTAGACGCAACAATGCTTATATCCATTTATTATATTTTCTTATTTCCAGAAGATAATACAAATATGCTCAAATTACCTAAAATAACTTAATTAACCTAATAAGAATTTAATTAATTTTTAACTGGATACACACTATACACCTCGAAACATATAAATTCAATTAAATAAATTATAAATCTAAAAGCATTCTATACTTTGTTTATTTATTATCAATAAATATTATTTGAATGTATCAAATGTTACGCCATTGGGTTTCGTTAGTTTATTTTTCTTTTGCAGTCTTGCTTCCCGAAAACAGATGGCGACGGTATCAATCGCATTTAGTCGAATTGCCGCTGAGCTGGGCGTGAATGTGTACATTATCAGTTTCGTGATAAATAATTTGTTTTATCGCACAATGTAGATAATTATTTAGTAATTAAGGTAAGAAACTAATTATTATTACCTTACTTTTCTTATATCTAACAATTGTATGATGTACAGTTATTAATTTAGCAGTTCTAAAAGCGTTTATATTCATCTGTTAATATACCTACATAGTAGTTAACTCTATCAATAGTAGTTATATTCTAAATATAAATAATGTTATCTAAAAATTGATTTCTGTTTTAGATTGAAACGGTTTATTTATTTAATACTTTTTTATTCCTTAAATTACAATGTGTTTCTAGCTCTCAAATGAATGGGCTTATTAGATTATAAATTATAGGTTATTTTGACAGTTGTTTCTGCATTTGTTTTGACAAATGGTTCTGTAATAACAAATTCTTTATGCTTTTAGTTGTGTTATTTCTTGGTTTAAATTATAATAGATATTTATTTGAAATGAACTAATAAGTTGGGTTTTACATAGGTCTTTTATTTAATCAATAAAATGAGATTTTACCCTTTTTTTTATGAACTTACACCCTCGCACCCTTAACTTGTTGTTTAGCGCAGCAAGAAGGCCGTATTATATGAGATTAATCGAGATCAATGTACATAGGCGTACGCCTACTTTTTCTGTTACCATTTAAAGGCAGTTAAATCAAATAATATTTTAACCTAAATAACACGCGTCTAGAAATTATTGGTTACGCGATTTGAAACGCATATGCACAATAAATAATAGTTGTTTTACTGCTAATCGTATTTATGGAATTGTAGCAAAATAGCAATATTGTTTCTAAACATAAGAACTATATTAATATGTTAGGTGTTTGCTCTTTTTTGTCGTAAATTATGGCATCTTGTTTCATGTATTAGACATTTTCTTTAACAGATTATATGACATTTGATTTTACATTGATTCACTTTTTTATAAATATTATTTTTTATACAATTATGTAGCTATAAGCGATGTAACATCGGATTACATCATTTAGATTCAGTTCTATATGACCTAGACATTTATTTTACTAATAACATTTATTACCTAATTAAAGATGTAGAAATATTTTTATAAATAATAATTTATTTTTGCTGTTCCTTGATACATAATAAGGATAATATTAAATAAAATATTTTATTTGTATTTCCATAATTTTATTTTATATTTGCTACCGGTTTTACCTACATTTTATAAAACATTCAACGCCCGATTTGACAAAAACTTTGCCTGAAGATATCGGGAACATAGGTGAAACCGGTAACAAATATAAAATAAAAATAAGGAAGTACAAATAAAATTATTTATTCATTAATAAACATATTTTCTTCTAATACGTTGTCCAGGAAGTATTAATTTTGTTATTTTCTTTAACAGAAACTCGTTATTGTTCTTTTCTTTAACAAAATTAGTTTAAATAGATATCGTTTCGGAGTTGAATATAATCTGCCTGACATTCGTGAAATATTGATCTTTTATCATGGTTACTATCAATTTCGCACATGTGCTTTGTTGAGTTGAAGCAATGGTTAGGGCATCGGGTAGATTTAATCCATGTAGAGAATTTTTAAGATATAGGCTATAAATCTTTGGAAGTTTTAAAGTTGGTATCTGTGTAAATAAAATCACGAGCGTTGTATAATGTAGAAAAATGTACCTGATATTAATAAAAGGTAAAAAAAAAATAAAGCACAATATGTCTATAGAGCACGAGATAAGCTTGAACTTTACGAAATTGTGAACGTCATGTGCGCCATCATATTTTTGACCTCTAGTAGATCATTTATATCAAGATTTATAAATGCAATAGCAACATCATCTAAGCGTCTAATTTCAAAATCTGGTCTTCTCGACGGGTCGGTAAATAAGAAGAATAAACTGAAATTGACCGCTCTTGGTATAATATTCACCAAAAAATAATGCATCGTATTGATTTTGTGTGCATCGTATTATATAATTACCTTTCGTAGCAACATCTAGTTTCAATAAGTAGAAGAGAAAAGATAAATTTATTAGCCATGAAAGAAGTCCAAATCATCGAAAATAGTTTGCAACTTGGATAGAGACAGAAAGAAGATTCAGTGGCGAAGCGAGCATAATTGATGCCCGGTGCACGATATCCTTTTTCGGGAAATCTTGTTTGTCTGGAGACCGTTTAGATCATACGGTTAGGGCATGATAAACGCCTTCGCTACGGCACACCGGTAACCCAAGGTTGTTTGTTGCTTATTGTCCATCAGGGCAACCAGCTTCTGTTTGGGTTTGTTTTGATTGTTGTTTAGCCTATCAATCATGTTTTTCATCGTTTCATGACTATTTCACACAGGTTCGGCAACGATATTCCAAATTAGCAATGCCTTCATTATAGGTCAATGAATTCAAGTCCTCGAAATAGCTATTTACAGCAGCGATTACCTCGGAATCAGATGAAAATGTCTTACCGCCGAGTCATTATTTCAGATTTGGAAACAGATAATAATCGCTGAGAGCCAAATCTGGGGAATAGGGCGAATTAGGTACTAATTCAAATCCCAATTCATTTTTTTTGCCATTGCAATCTTTGCCAAATGAGGTCGTTTCTCTTTGATGTTGTCGCTTAATTGTTGCAACAAATTAGCTTAATACTCGCCATTTATTGTTTTCCCCTTTTCTAAGTAGTCGACCAAAATAATTCCATGAGAATCCCAAAACAGAGAAACGGATTCCAGTAATGTTGAATCCAGCTCTGCTTTGATTTCGGTTGGTGTTAAGCCTCTCTAATGCTTAACACCAAGTACTTCACTGCTCTAAACTCAGTTATTTCCATGTTTACAACATCACACAAGACGTTCATTCTGGCGTACTGTCAAAAACAGACTAATTGACAGATCGTTCTGTACTGTCATATTTAACCTAGTAAAGGCTGCTTCTACAGAATGATAAGATTCCTGCGATTTTGCGCCATTTCTGTGTTAGGTCACGTAGTTACCGAACAATCATCGTATCTGTAGTAAATACTCTAAAATGACATTTTAAAGATTCTTTTTTGAAAAAAAATTCTTACCGGAAGGGGGATACTTACTCCCCGAAATCCCCCCCCAGCAGGAGTGTTTCCGGCAGGAGGGGTCGCCAAAAATATATCGTGCCCCGGGCACCCATTATGTTTGCTACGCGAATGAATGTAACAAAGCTCACGTTAAAGAAAGCTTGTTTGTTTCATATTACACTCAAACAGTGTTCAAGTGTTCTATTTGACTGACTAATGTGTCTTGTTTCATTAAGTCATACTTCCAAAGATGGATAGAAGTTTGTTTTATCTTATAAACCACGCGAACATACTTCCCTACCACCATATTTCTAAGAGCTTTCGTATAGTAAATCTAAATCTATTTTATTTTAAACTTTTGGGAAATAAGTTCCCCTCCTCTCTTCTATATATGTAAAATTCCATATACATACTTATAACTCCTCTCAAAGTATTTACATTTCGAGCTACGCCTAATGGTAAAAAGTATACGTTGATAAGAAAATATTTGGATGTGTAATAATCTATTTCGCAAAATCAAACAAGGTTGAATTATATGCAATCGAAATAAACGGATTTGACTGAATGTGTAATATTGTTCATCATAGCAAGCTGTGAAATTTCAATGAGGTAATTCTAAATATTTATACAAACGATCGCGCGCTCCGACGATTCACTTAAAACACTCGACAACAGAATGTATATGAATATATAATTTTCAATCGAAGTTTACTTATACATCAGATACGTTACGCAATCTATTTTCATGCACAATAACAAAATTCATGCACATTCACGTGAATGCTAAATTTTATACATTTCCCTGTTTTTTAATAATTTATTGTAGCGAAAATTGGTCTTGTCATTATCCGATTTTTTTTTGTGACAATACTTGTTTTGTTTGTTTTATTTGATTCTTCAGTGTAAAATTTGTTAGACTCTACAGTGTAACCCATTTCAAATGAGTTCATTTTTGTACACCACTAGGCGTGTAATCTCGACAAATGGAAATATTTCGCAAAAAGTTATAATTACTTTAATTTGAAATTTCACTATTCTTGTATGCATTTCATTATTCTTGTATGCATTTCATATTATTTTCAGACACTTTATCGAAGTTGGCAACATTGTCAATAAAAAGTTGGATGTCGTTTAAGTCCTGTAATGAAAATTAGAAGTTTGTAGCACTTTTTGTTTTCTAACGTTTTAAAATGTGGTACAATTATGTGTCGTTATTGTAATTAAGGTTAATGAGAATTTCGCAGCCTACTGATCTTTATTTACTAAGTTACGAAAAATAAATATTTTGTAAATTTATAACTTGAAAACAAAAACAGCTGTCGACTGTTCTTACTGAATATAAAAACAGTTGCCCACCGGACTTAATTTTTTAAAATACTTTTACATATATATATATTTCATAGGTAGCAAAGTGTCTTGTTTGTCTATTTGCATGCGGTTTTATTAAAATAAGGTCGCCAACAATGTATAGTAATATAGATTCCAATAAAGATATCAAATACACGAAAACAAAAGACTTGTCAAAACAAGTGTAGCGAACTTGATAGTCTCGACCCATCGTTTACGTGAGTTACTTCCGTTTAGTTTAGACCTGTGTGTCGAGTTAGAAAGGTGTTTATATTAATTTATAGTGAACTACTCATTTAACCTTTGCGTTCAAGTGTAGATTCCTTAAAATGCCGCGAAATTATGAAAATCATAAAAATAATTTCCGTTATGTGTGGTGAACTAACTTTCAAAGATGGAGTATTAAATTTCAAAGAAAAAATAATGAATATTAAGGTGAACCAACTTTCAAGGAACCCAAAGAAGGAATATTACTCCTATGATAAAAAGTCATATAAATTTTATTTTCGGTATCAAATCGGTGATCAGAACAAATCTTGGGGCCTCTCATATTTCCTGTGCCTGTTGTGTAACATTACGAAAATCGCGATATGCCATTTGCAATTCCAATGGAATGAAGGGAACGAAAGGACCACTCCACGTACTGTATTACAAAAATTACTGGAATAACAAGACGATCTTAAATATCCCAACCTTCTTTCAGTTATTAGACCTGTTCCTCACAGGGGAGAGCTTTCATTCCCAGCGCCACCTGAAAATTGAAGTTTACATTCAGAAAACTCTGGCAATGCATATTTATAATTAACTTCAGAAAAAGACCCAGATTATGGTGGAACGTCTACAGAACCTCATATAATCAATCAGTCTGAACTCAATGATCTAATTTGTGATCTGAACATGTTATTGGCATCCAGATTAAATAATTTGAGTCTCCTTGAAGAGGGAACTACAATTTCTTTTTATCATCGACGGGAACAAGATTTCCAAAGCTTGTTCTCTACAGATGTCACTTTTGCGTATTGCACTGATGTTGACTCATTACGGAGTCAGTTCTGTCTTGATGTCTAAGGAATGGAGGTTGTTTTTATATTCTAAACTGATTTAAAAAGCCGTGCTTCTTCATATTGGAAATGAGAAACCTTCGATTCTTCTTGCCTATGCAGCCCACAGGAACGAGATGTATGATAACATGCAGATTTTGCTATCGAAGATACAGTACCAACAGAATTCTTGGAATATATGCGGCGATTTGAAAGTTATAGCACGGATACACTAAACTTTATTGTTTTCTATGCTAGTAGGATAGCAGAGATCGCAAAAATTCTTTTGTTAAGAAGCAAGACACAAGCAAGACCTAGACGATCATTAAATATCGCAACCTTCCTTCAGTTATTAGACCTGTTTCTCACATCGGCGAGCTTTCAATCCCAGCGCCATCTGAAAATTGAAGTTTACATTCAGAAAACTCTGTCAATGAATGTTTATAATTAACTCCAGAAAAAGACGCCATGGAAGATTCAGATATGGTGGAACGTCTACAGAATTTCATAGAATCGATCAGTGTGAGCTCAGTGATCTAACTCGTGATCTAAACTTGGCAACGATTTAGGTAGTTTTGTTGGCGTCCAGATTAAAGGGTTGGAATCTCATTGAGAAGGGAACTACATTTTCTTCTGAATGAGTTCTGTCTTGATGGCTAAGGCATGGAAGTTGTTTATATCTCTAAACTCAGTTTAAAAGCCGTGCATCTTCATATTGGAAATTAGCAACCTTTGATTCCTCTTGCCCTCTTGTGGGGTGTCGTTCATGCAGCCCACATGAACGACATATATGATAACATGAAGATTTTGCTATCCAAGATACAGTACCAACAGTATTCTTGGAATATATGCGGTGAATTGAAAGTTATAACACGGATATATTAAACTTTGTTGTTTTTTATGCGAGTGGGATAGCATAGATTGCAAAAATCATTTTGTCAAGAAGCAATGGCTTAAAAGTAATCTGGTACCTGGACAAGAAAAACGTAACTTCTCAATCACCTATAAATCCTGAACAAGTATATCTTCTTCCCTTATACATCAAACTCGCATTAATGAAAACTGGTGTAAGGCGATTGATACAAGTGGTTCAGGTTTCCTATACTTAAAGAACAAATTTGCAATTCCATTGATATGGAGGGAGCGAAAGTACCTCTAGACGATCATTACCTCTAGTACCTCTAGACGAAGGAAATATTCCAACCTTCCTTCAGCCATTAGGCCTGCTCCGCACAGCGACGAGTTGCCAATCCCAGCGCCACCTGAAAATTGGAGTTTACATTCGCTGGCGTAGAAAACGCTGTCGATGAAGATTTATAATTATGTTCAGAAAAAGACGCCATGGAAGACCCATATTTTGGTGGAACGTCTACAGAATCTCACAGAATCAATCAGACTGAACTCAATCTAATCTAATTTTTATCTAAACTTGGCAAAGATTCAGGCAGAATTGTTGGCGTCCAGATTAAAAGATTGGAATCTCCTTGAGACGGGAACTACAATTTTTTCTTATCATCGTGGGGAACAAGACGTTTAAAGCTTGTTCGCCGCATCTGTCAATTTGGTGTATTGCACTGATGTTGGCTCATTACCGAGTGAGTTCTGTCTTGATGCCTAAGAAATGGACGTTGTTTATACATTCCTCTAAACTGAGTTTAAAAGCCTGCTTGTTGAAAACTTCGATTCTTGTTGCCTATGCAGCCCACATGAAACGAGATATATGACAACATGAAAATTTTCCTATCGCAAATACAATATCAACAGTATTCTTAGAATATATGCGGTGATTTGAAAGTTCTAGCACGGAAATACTAAACGTTGTTGTTTTCTATACGACTGGTCTAGTAGAGATCGCTAAAAATCATTTTGTCAAGAAGGAATTGCTTAAAAGAAATTTGGTTTCCTATACTTACAGAACAAATTTCCTAGAATCAGTGAGGCCCACAAATAAGGAAGCTTATGAAGGACCATGACTTTGAAGAAAATTCGTATGGGGTTAAAAACTTCATGAACATCTTTTAAAAATGTTTTAACTGAATTTCTTGGCAATAGATAAGCTGAGAACTATTGTGAACTAGTTTCAGAACTCCTTCTGGGATGTCCCTAAAAAAGCATCTTCTGGATTCACACTAGGACTGTTTCCTGAAAATTTCACATTAGGACTTATGTCCTGAACACGGTAAGTGATTCCATCAAGATATTTCTACATAAAACTATGAAGTTTTTAATTGCTTAGAATATTAAATAATTGGTTACCAATTATAATAAAATACTATGCAAATTTGAAATCAGAGCAAAATATTGCACAACAAACAGCCATTATAATTAATTTAATAGATAAAAGTTAAATTTTGTCGATCAGTGTTATCGTAGTCTGTGAACAGGAGTGAGCTATGCAATAATTTCTTGCTTGGCTCGATGATGGCAAAAATTTCAGCTGCCGTACTGAATGCTTCAAGTCCTTTCCAATTGTGGATTTCTTAACTCTAGAAATCGAGGGCGTTAATAAATGAAACTACCAGCAATGACGTTCTAATTTAAAGTATCAATTTATTCATACAATCTCAATCTATGTATATATATGAAAGTAGTTCTTATCCAATTTAAAACAAATTAATATTTGCGCATCTATGAATTAATATTCAAACATTGGACTAAGTCGAACAATTAGGTAAGCACTTTGCTGATGCAGAACAATCAAATAAATTAATATAATGCAATGTGATATTTGTTTTGATAATAATATAATTTTGGAAGTCTAATTTAATATGAAACAATGAACATGTCTATAATTGTTTTGCTTGCATTAGGACTTATTTTTATTGTGTGGAAAGATAACAATTTTTTTGTTGCAATTTTTACATAATTATGCAGACAATCTCTCTATACAAATATACGCCCTGCATCTTGAGATATCTCAAAATAATATATTAAAGTAAATAAAATATAATTATTCAAAAATTACTTCTTGATTCGTGATGATGAGAAATCTTCCAGCGATTACTCCGATGATCCATGCGGCGTTTAATGCTGTCTTGACGTGGTGCCAAAATGACTTCTTGAAGTTCTGGTTCAGTTCTTCTCTGGTTTTTATGAGCTGTAGGTCTTCACCTATCACTTCTTGGGATTTTTCCTGGCTCTTATCGGTTTGATGAAGAGAAGTGTTCCTTCATTTGTCTCTATGATTCCTGTATCGTGAATCATTATTTGTTCTCTTTCTCCGCTGCAGTTGACTGGCATCACTTTGTGTTCGTTGGTGCTGAAGATCCAATTATTAATTATCATCATCTTTTTCCAGACAGTTGGTGCGAGGGTATATGGTTACGTTCGACATCGCGTCTTCTGCGGAGTTCTGTAAATAGCGTCAATGATGCAATATTTATTTGTGCCTATTCTCGAGATTGCCTCTGGGCTGCATAGTTAGTTGGTCGCTGCGATGATCCAATACTTGTGCAGTTCTCTGTGTTTTTACTTAATATTCATCGTATTGAGTTGGAGGTTGCAGGTTTGGTGAATCTGTTGTCTCCAAAGATAATCCTGTTCAATGCGCTGAATAGTCTGCCTTGAAAATTAAATAAAATGTATGAGAATTTGTCATTGGGTACAAATTTAGATGAGCTATACCATAAAAAAGAACTTTCAGATCGGTTTAAAGATGTGAGTTATATGCTTCTATTTGAAATGGGTCACACTGTAAATGAGTTAAATTAATAATTCTATGAAAGTATATGCTTTTTTGAACTTTGTAAACATGTTTGAGAATGCTATTAGTACATAATGTTATAGGTAACTAAAGTCCACAGTGAAGTACTCATAAATACTTCATATTTGCAATAACTTAAAAAAAACTTTATATCAATAGAAAGTCTATATCAGTTTATATCAATCGAGCTTATATCAATAGAATATGAGACGTCATTATGCCTACTATTGTTTTTTGTACAATTTTATTTTTTTATCAAATCAAAGCATAAACAGAGATAGAATATGTTACCAGCCTCCACTCTAGGGTCGAATAACCTGGACATTTGTTTGAGACGGCATACCTGAAGGTCAGAAATCGGAAACTTAAATCTTGTGTTTTAAATTTCTAAAATCTTATTCTTATGCCTAAATCAATACGAGTGTAGACTCGGTATATGATCGGAATAGTTCGTGCTACAAACTTTTTAATTATAAATGACAATCCTTGGTTTGATGCCATTATGTTTCCTTATGGAACTTGGAACCAGAATTCCTGCACGCCATAAAAGTATAATAATGGGTAAATACATATGAATTTCTGTGTTTTTAAATTTTAAATTTGGCGGGAACTCGAAACATTTTTTTGGAATCGTTTGGGGTACAAAATAGATCACATGATCAAATTGATCCCATTGTTTCTTCTGAGGCTTTAATACAGAAAATTTCAGAAAAAAATTTTGATCAAAATGTCAAAATTATATCATGTAAATTGTGGGAACTAGAAGGTGTAGTCATTGGGATATGCAGATGATTTTTTTTCTATGCCGAAAACGAAAGAAGAATTGAAGGAAATAATTGAAAGTGTAATGAGTATATGGAGAAAAGAGGTGGAAAACACAAAAGTGATGGTGTGTGAGAGGGGAGGTGGGAGGAGCAGCAAAAAAGACAAGTTTGAGTTGGGAGAAAATGTGAAAATGTATAAATATTTAGGTTTTACGGTAAATTATAATGGGAGTTGCAACGGACATGTAAGGTTGGCAGTAAAAAAGCAAAGTAGCAATGGCAAGATTAAGACGTGTGTGAGAAAGGAAATTTGGGGCTTTGGTGAGAATGATAATCACAATAATGGAAGCTTGCGTACAAAGTATTATGTTATATGGAGCGGAAGTGGAAGTAAAAGAGATCGCGGAGATAGCAAAGGTGATGTGTGGAGTATTGAGAAGAATTATTGGAGTGGAAAAGTCAACATCTAGTGAGATAGTGTTGCCAGAATGTGGAAAGTATAAACGCTGGAATAAAGAAGTTAGTAAAGTATGAGAAAAAGATTTTGGTATATGACAATGTGAGATTAATAAAAATGGTTTATTTGAATAGCCTAGAGCAGTGGTTCTTAACATTTTAATGACCGCGGCCCCCTTCAATTATTAAAATGTTTTCGCGGCCTCTTAAATTCTTAAAATATTTTTGCGACCCGTCTTACCTTCCTGTTCCTTATTTCTGAATATACTTTGGAGAAATAGATTATTTTTGCTACATATATTGTAAACCTAGATTTATAAAAACTATTTTAATTCGTAGATTAATTTCAAAATCCAACAAAAATTAATTCCTGCGGCCACCAGAAATATTTTTTGTGGGCCCTAGGAGCCCCCATCCCCGTTAAGAATCATTTGTCTAGAGGATGAAAGAAGGGGTAGATGTTTGAATGAATCGATAAAGAGGAGGAGAAAGTGAATGAAGGAATAGGATCGTCTATGGAAAGATGGTACGAGAAAATGTGTGACGCGGATGAAGCTGGAAATGAAGTTGAGATAAGGGTGAAGCATATTGAGGTGCAAGAATGTCGGAAAAGATTGAGGAATACGAAATTTAGATGTGGGAGTGAGGGAAGGGGAAAGAGGTATCGGATTGATCCGAATGAGAGGATATGTGGAAGAGATGAGGACAGGTGGGAGCACTGGACGAATGCATGGAAGGGAATGAATTGGAGTGACGAAAAAAGGTCTTTGGCGGGTAATGTAAGATTGTGTTTGGCAGGATGAATAAAAAGTATAGGAATACGGCAAAGAATTTTCTAAAAAAAAAATTTTCTTGCTCAAAAACAATAGAAAGGTCGATTTTTCGGTGTCAGTACGTACGTATGTACGTCTGTATGTTCAAGAATTTCTCCTTCCCTATGGGACTGATCTGGATGAAATTTGGTAGACAGGTGTAGATTATGAGCCCGCAGAACATTTTATTTTAATTTTTTTATAAATCCAATATGGCGGCCAGGAGCTACTTTTGTTGTTCAGAAATTTCGTATTCAAATTAAGAGATTGAAATTTTGCACACATATAGTACCTTGTATTATACGTCGAATGAAAAAAGTCCCATGTTGCCAAATTGTAAAAGATAGGACATTCGAATAAACTTTATTCTATAGGCTGTATAAAGGCCCGACTTTGTTTGAAACATTTTTTCCAAAATCACAATTTAAAATATATACAGGCTGTTTTTTGTTTTGCTTACTTTTGGGTCCATTTTCTCGAAAAGTTTCGCAAGAATTTTTTTTAAATTTCTTACGACGAAAGTTCCTTTAATACTTAATCGAGTTTAAAAAAATCGCATGTCATAGCGCCGGAGTAATTTGACCCTGAAAAAAACATATACTGCTCTAAATATCTCGGTTCCTATAAAAGCTGGAAAAATGAAACTTGGGGAACTTATGTAAGACTAGGGAGCCTCCATTTTGCCAGTGTGATTAACTGAATATACTTGACCGATTTTGAGCAATAATTTTTTTTACATAAACTTTTTAGTAACACCCTGTATATTTTCTTATATTTTGGTAGCCCTTGTGATTTGCTTTACAATGATATCACATATGATGGGTCTATCTCTTATCGTTTCAAAGATATGACCTTTAACAATCATATTATATACATGTAAGCGTACGTAATAGCTCTTATATGCAAAGTTACAGGAAAAATTATTTTACACATTCTAATTTTTGGAGGGGCTCGAAATGATTATTTTATTGAGAAATTCAGTTTTAAAATTAGAATACTGAAATTTCGCTCGCATATAGTATATTGTATTTTGCGTCGAATGAAAGTAATGCAATCCGCGGAAGTGGTATAGAGCGCGGTGTTGCCACAGCGAGGTGTTGCCATTCTACAAACTTTTTGATATATTTCAGGAACTATAAAAGATAGGACACTTGAATAAACTTTATTCTATAGGCCACCATAAGCCCATTCAATTTTATTGCCACGGAGGCTAGGCTGCTCTTTTAGAAAATAGCGAAAATGAGAGTCAAGAGGGATCATAGGCCATGTGAAACCGGACAGTCCGCGCCGTAGCCATAAAATGTGAGTCAAGAGCGACCGTAGGCCAGGGCAAAGCGGACTGCGAAGCTGTCCACGCCGTAGGAAAATATGGGGACCGGGGGATTCATGGGTTAGAATTGTTTAGTTTACCCTAAACATTATTGTGCTAATTGAATTTAATAGACGACGTAAAAGGTGACAGTCAAAACTAAAAGGTTCAACTTTTGTTTTATACAAAATGTAACAAAACGTAGGACTTCCAGTATATGAAAGACGGGGTGGCGATTACGTCCAGGAATTTTTTAACTAGGGTTTCTAGTTAGTTGGTCAAGATCATTTTCCGTAATTTCTCGCAAAATATCAAAATGTTGTTGGTCCAATGTATTTCTTATGAGATTCTTGAACTGAAGCACTTCTAGTATAGCTACTATTATTGATGTTACATTCTTTACTATATTCTATTTGATATTCTACATTGTTTACTTTGAGATAGGTGCCTTCTTTCTGTTTGTGCATGTCCGGCGGTCACGCTGAAACTGTCTTCCTAAGGCTACAGAAGGAAAGCCAAAGAAAACAATAAGCTAGTGCATTAAACAATGTACGACGTAGATATACGTTCGAAGGTTCGAAATGTACGGTTAACTAGACCAATTTGTACGACGTACGTTGAT
>WYDF02310112.1:0-15028 GCA_009867245.2 Adranes taylori | reverse complement strand
TCCCTCACTCACTATAATATAATCTATCACCGAACCATTCCCCTGCCCTTTAAAAGTAAGTTCCCCATCCCAATCCCCTTCCGTAGCGCCATTCGACATCCACATTCCCTCCCTTTCCAGCCACTCTATCAACATTCTCCCTTCCACATATACAACCTTATCCTTTGACTTCCTCTCAATCAACCAATCAACCAATATATATATATATATAAGCATTGATGACTAAAGCGAAACAAATGTTTGTAAGTATCGTAGAACAATTCAGGGTGTAAACAAAAAAAATTAAACGATTTATTTAAAATAATTGGAAACTGTCGCTCGATTAAGTCTCTATTTACTCTTGGATTCGTGTCGTATACGCAAAGTTCGAAAGTTTTCGTGGAAATCAAGGAGGACTTTAATATTTAATCGATTAGGCCATTTATTTATCCAATATTTAGATATTCGACTTTATCATAACGCCGGCTGTAATCAGTTCGTTGATATGTTTAATAGTGTACAGGGAAATGAATCAAACATTTATATAAAAGGCACATGTAAAAGGCAGAGTAACATTAAGCAACATATCTATTTTTAGCAAAGAAAGAACTACGTGACGGTGACACTGACACTCCCAAATTGTTTACAACAACTTTAAAGGAACAGAACTGGAGAATTGTCAGAGACTCTTATAACCAATTTCTTCTTATCTGCTATTATTTCTTAATAATGATCGCCAAATTTCAAAGATAATTAGCGAGCCCACATTTATATTTCTATCCATCCCAAATCTTTCTACATAATAATTATCCAACTGTTTATCCCTTCCTTTATATTCCTACTCTAAAACTCACTAATTATCTCGAGCATGAGCCAACAACGATATGAAGTTATCAACCTATAATCAAACTATGGTTTAAACTTACTAAACACCCGTACAGGACTCTCCAAATTATTCTTAGATTTTCACTTCTGTACCCCTCTCCACTACCCCCTACGGCTAACTCCATCAAAGTGTTACTATTAATTTTAGTATTGGCCGAATCTTCTGCACAATATATTTTGTTACCACGAAAGTCACCGATAATTCCACTCTCCTAGCAAAATACGAAAACTCATCTACAATAACCCCCATCAGAATGTTAAATAAAGCTTAATGTCAAACACTATTTTTAATAAATTTTTAACAGTTTAATCAGATGAAATAATTTATTTTATTACTACCTTTACAAAGTATTTTCCAAATGTATTTATTTCACACGACTCAATTCAGATAATATCCAGCAAATACAAATCCATATAATGTCTATCCGATTAATTACATGAAGTGTCGTACATATATATAGTTTGCGTAACTTTATGCGTAAGTTATCCAGTTAAAAATCCGTAAAAATCCAGTTAAAATCCAATAAGCCCACGATCCTGAAATTTCTTTATACAAAATTATATCTTATATTGATAATATCTGCTCTTGATTTAGTAATCTATACAATCACTAACAATGATTACAACAGAATAATGTTTAGTTAAAAATCCAGTACTTCGTCTTCCAGTACACGAAATATAAAGAAATGGATACGGTCCAAATCTTTTAATCTCCTTTACTTAATTACATACTCTCACTTGTTGGCGAAAGATGATTTCCTCATTTTACTTGGGTCTTTGTAGAACTGATTCCTCTTCGTATAGCGCCATATCCATCCTATTCAATTATTTTGGCTCGAGAAACACCCCTGAAGATTTCTGTCGATGTGTGTCTAAGTCATCACCTCAGATCTTTCAGCCAAGAATTATGGCGTCGCCCTATTGATCTTTTGCTCCGAACTTTCCCTCGATGAACAGTCGGAGGATCCCATACTTTTCACTACGCATGATGTACCCGATGTACTACGGTTTCCTTTCATTGACAGTTCTCATCAGCTCCAAAGATTTGACCATCATACTGAAGAATTCGATGTTTCTCTGTCTTGCCATAATGATGTGCGTAATAATTTGCGATTTACTATACGATTTTCCATCTCCTGGTTGAATGTTCGTAGCTTTCGCATCCATTGAGTACGAGAGGAAAAATGTAACAACGCAATAATCGCACACGGAGCTCATGTCACAGGTCACGTACGATGAAAGAAGCCTGCTCAATTCTAGCCTTGATCTCGATCTAGTTGTTATGGTATTCCTTTATTTCAAAATATTGACAAACGTGATACTGACGGAAAATTGCTCAAGTTTCCTAATAGATGATAATGATATTATTTAATAATATATTAATAACCTTCATTGGCATAATTAATAAACAATATTTAATTAATGAACAAAGCAATACTCTAATAATCACTATACTCTAAATATCAAAAATAAAATTTGTAATATTAACACATTTATAAACACCGTAGAAGAGACACCAAAAAATATAAAGAACTCATCAAAAAACCAACAGAAAGTAAAAACAGATTTAAAAAAACAAAGAAAAACCTCCTTCCCCCCCTTCTCCTCATATTCCTATCAACCACCCCTTTTCCTTGCAATCTCCTTCAAAATTTATTCATCATTTCCATTCCACTACTACCCTTTTATTCCAAACATATCCTCCAATTATCCCAATTATCACCAAACATCCTTTCCTATTCATTCCTCTCCAACCCTCCACAATCTCTCATCCAATGACACCACGTTTCTTCTTCCTACCACACACTCTGCACTGCCTCTCTTGTTCATTCATCCAATACCAATAACCTCGCTCTTCACTACCACACTTGAATCTCGCATTTTTTTTCTTCTCCTTCATCCTTATCCTTCATCCTTCAATTATTTAATAAAATACAGACTTTTCAGAACTTGAACAAGGTGATAATAGTGAAAATCGTGATCCTGTCCCATTAGAACAAGATGATGAAACGGATAATCATAATGAGTCTACGCCTAGTACAAGCAATAAAGCGGTTGCTACTCCACAAAAACGCAAAATAAGTATTATTGCACACACCTCTCCAGCACACAAAAAATTACACTGAAATAAAGGTAGCAAAGTTTATATTTCTGAGAAGCACAAAAGTAATTTTCTTTGGAGGAAAAGAAAAATTGAGTGGTTCTCTTGATGTACCTAATAATGCGCCGGTTATCAAAAGTGTAGAAAATGGGCGCATCACACGTTTGTCAAATTTCTTTTCCCATGAAGCCACAGATTTGATTATTAGCCAAACCAACTCATATTTCACTCAAATAAATGGAACATGCATTGGAATTACTGAATATGAGTGGAAATAATTATGAGTATTATAGCATTACCTGTAAGTAATTATTGGAGTCATAGCCTGAAGATAGAATAGGTGCTTAACATTATGAGCCTATAAAATTACCAAAAAATAAGACGGTACATATACTTTCCCCAGTATTATAAAATTATACCCTTATTTGCGTTAATTAGGAAAAACTGCATAAATAATATGCCACACGAAAAAGGGCAGTCCATAGACGAAATGATGATTCCCTATGAGGGGACGAGGACAAATAACAGGAGGCAGTACATTCCTAATTAACTCATAAAAGGGGGTTTCAAACAGTTTGTTCTTGCAGGAGTGACAGGTATCATTCATAATTTGGTTATCTATAATGGAAACAGTACATTATGCTTATACTCAGATTTGTGTTCTCATTTAGAACAGGAGTTTGGAATACGATCTAAAGTGGTTCTAGCATTGTGTGTAACTATATATGCGCATGTCAAGCCAATGACATTTATTTATTTCGATAATTATTTTTAAACGGTAGACTTGCTGGTTCACTTGCGAAAAAGGTATGGCGTATTTTCTTTGACAACAATACGTCGAAGCAGATTGAGTGGGGCCAGATATTCAGACAACAGTATTATAAAAATAAGGTCGTAGGACTTCTGAACAACTCACCGAATATAAGAAAAAGTTGATATTAATGAAATATATCGGCAGCAAAGCAGTTTATTGTGTGCAAGGTTGGTAGGTGCTAATCTATTGGAAGTGATAACGTTGGGACAAAGAAAAATAAGGGAAGTAAATATTTCATCTCCTTAACTAATAATGCAGTACAACTTACACTAATATGGGATGGATTTAACAGATATGGCTGCAGCATTTTGCATGTCAATCTTTACCCATCTTATGTATATATCCATAAACAATGAACGTATTAAAAGTAGATACGTTCCACTGAAGGAATTTCGAATTGAAATAGCCATTGCTGCCAAAAGAAGACCATCAAGGAGGAACTCTAGTGACGCTGGCTGTCCAGGGATAAAAAAAAAATTTAAAAAGAAACACGAGGGCCAAGCGATCGCGAAAAATGCTGTGAGGCATTATCTTACAAATCATTTACCTGATTTACTACAAGAGGAAAATGCAGGTACTCTCACAAAAATCAAACCGAAATGATTTGCTCCAGATGTATGGTGCGGCTCTATTGCAATAAAAAGAGGAATTGCTTTTCATTTTTCCATCGATAGTTGACAACTTTACTGATCTTTTTAATAGCTTGTCTTTTTTAACAAATAATTTTTGTATACGTTTTTAATAACTTTATAAAGGTATTTTATCTTTGATTTATAAAAGATATTTGTTTTCATCAAAAAATATTTTTTATCCATCCTTTGTGGCTTTGGGTTGAGTATTTTAATGTATCACATATGGCATCAATCAGGACAATTGCTTTTCCGACGAACTTAATAATGTAATTAGTTGTTACGTAATTCATTTTATAACGATTTGTTAATAATATAATACATTTTTTCATATAACCAATCGGAGAAAAATTCCATATTAATTATACCACAATTATTTACATACCATAAAATTGGTCTTTCTTCTTTGGTGTTATCTCAGCGCATAAATTGAGGTCAATGTCTGTTTATCATCAACATGTACAAATGGATGGCTACGACACAATGTTCCATTTACTCGTTATTGTCACACTTTCACGCCACTTGTCGCTTTGTTCGCATCTGTCAGTGGTATTGTTTTTGTTATTATGTTATTATTGAAATATGACAACAAAAGTATTTTTAGCACCAATTATGCTTTATTTTAAGATCGTTAACCTGCAAAGCTGTATCTTAATTACTCATAAAGATTTTTTAATCTGCATGTTTATATGTTTAGTAATTATGAATGGCAATATACGTGTTCGCCGATGTGTATGGTTTTGATGCAATAATCTTAAACATATAAAAATTATTTAATCTTAATTCCCTCATTATAACATGAGTATAAACTAAATTAAATCATTTTAAACTGGATTTAAGGTGTTTTGTTCTTATGCTTATTATCGAAGGAACTGCAACCTTTTTATACGCATTTTATTCGAGAACCCGAGGAACAAGTGATTTGATCGCCTGTTTCTATGAAAGGAAAACATTGTGATACTTCGAACTTAATCTAGAAATATGGGGAAGAGTGCATAACTTAGAGCAACCATTCGTCCGGGAAAGTCCCGGATATAAAGTCGGTGTTCCGCGACTTAAGCGTAGAAACTCGATTGATCCTCTCAATCCCTGATTATGTTACGATAAAAATGGTCACTTCTCAACTTGAAAGCAAGCAGTATTTTAAAAATAAATCCCTCAAAATAAAAATTGGACAGTTGGACGATACTAGCCTAAATTTGTGTGTTATTGGTATGTGTTATTAGTATTAGTTACTTGCGAAACAAGCACGACTATGTTCGCGATGACACAGATTCTTCAAAGCAAAAAGGCACCTGTGGAGTGCTCAATGCATGCTCGAACAAATGAATCAATCAACTCCCATTTAATAGAAAATTACAAAAGTACTATTAGAAAATTACTAGTAAATTACGAAATATACAAAATATTACAATATTTAAACAAACATCCTTATTTCGGAGCATATTCACAATCTACTGCAATTGCTGCTTCCTATTTGCTTGAGAGTTGGTCAATTCCACAGGCAAAAAAGTACTTGTCCTTAGAGTAATCCACTCCTTAATGGCACACACCAAATCATCCAAATCGTCGTTCACTTTGTTCGCCAAAACTTTGTTCGCAAGCCAATTATTTTGTTCGCACTTGATCTTTTGAGTTATCACCTACCAGAAGCTACCAGAAGCACTACAGAAGCCTGTAGATGCTTCTGTGGGAGAATGTGGCGAATGAAGAAGTTGTTTTCAGTCCAAAATCTGCTACGGTTGACGCTTATCATTGTCAATAACAAATCCATTTGAAGTGATTTCCCAGTGGGTGATTTCGCTTCTGTCCCACCACATTGGCTTTCTACAGTATACGCTTTTTTGCATTCCTTTGGGAGAAACATCTGGTGAATCGTAAGCCCTCTTTCTATTGACGTTTTTAAAGAGTAGCCACAATGCGTCTCCAGTGTCGAGATTCCTCAGGAATAAAGTTTGCTCGCTTTGCTGTAGCAAATCTGTGAAAATTTTGATACTTTCGGCTTTGTTGTTGTCGGCTTTATTGCTGTCATTCGTTAAGTAATATTACGATCTCAACAACCTTTTTGGCGGAGGAACAATGAGCAAAAGCCAACTTGAAAGATGGTACAAGTTCAAATCGGGCGATGCAAACCTTACACGTGAAAAAGAGGGCCGATAATCAAATTATTGCCACCAGGCACTTTCGGTAGTCGTGGATGAGGATGAAACGAGAATGTTAGCCAAAGATTTCACTGTAGATTATTCCATTGTTCGTCGTCTACACAACGCTTAAAAAAGTATGGAAATTGGCAATATGGGTCCCCAATTAGTCCCGGCTTTGTTTATGGCGGACCCATCCTGCCAATTTCCATACTTTTCCGAGTAAGACGAGGAACAATGAAAGCTTTTGACCTCCTCCAGGTCTCCTGAAAGTGCCTGGTGGTCAAAATTTGATGGTTGACCTCTTCTTCATCTGTGAGGTTTGCATCGCCCGATTTGAACTTCTTGAATCATTTTTCAAGTTGGCTTTTGTTGATTGTGCCTTTGCCAACAAGGTTGTTGAGATCGCAGAATGACTTAACGAATCACATTAAAATGACTACTACATTTCAACCTTTCTCGAAGTGGTAGAGCATATGAATATGAGTTTTGATATGCATTTCCCCTAACTGAAAAGAGAGGACTAAATTTAGTGAGAGATGATCTAATAAAACCACGTGGTGAAAATTCGAGGAATTCAGTTGAAAGTATTTTTGTATTTAAAAATAAAGGGCTCGTCGGAGCAAGTACATAAAATATTAAAGATATGTAAACAGTATTTACTTTTTCGCAGTAAGAACAATTTTTAAGTATGTAGGTGTTATTTCGAAATTTCTAATGAAAAGGTATGTTAATAATTATTTGTAAAAATTGGGGCAAGGTGGACACGTGTTTCTAGCATAGGTTTATAGCTGCTATCAACACCTTTTCTTATTCCAAATATAACCGTAAGGTCTCATTGCATCGGACCATGAATCCGACACTAATAATTATTATAATACCTTTTCATTACAATTTTCGAAATAACACTTACTTACTAAAAAATATTGACTACATTCTATTTTATCGAGATATATTAAAAGATAATTTTGGAATTACTAATATTAATTTCTTTTGTTGATTTAAATTTATATTTCATTTGAGTTCTTATCCATTATATTGACTTTAATTTTATTTCTTATTTTATTTGTTCATACTTGTCCCTGCTCAAGTTTATGTAGTACCGGTTTATAGACCATCAGTTAATCTAGTCGGACTACATTTTAATTAACAACAGCTACGTCCCAACAGATCCGTTATTTAAGTTGAAATGTTAAGTTCGTGTACGCCGATGGTACATTACTTTAACGAATTCCACCTCTCAGGTTGTTACTCTTTAATTTTAGTTTTATAAAGGCTCATCACTTGTGGCTGTTATACAGGTTGTCCCAAAAGGAAAGCTCCATACGTCAACCACCGCGAAGATGTGTTATTTTCAGACGTAGGTTCCTATCAGTAGTAGACATATGGCAATTACCTTCGGAACAAAATTGTTTTTAGTAAATAAATAAATAAATGAACGAATCTTTATTGGCATCAAATAATTACAATTTCCTGTTTTACATTTTCCCTATGCTAATTAATTACTAACACGAACACAAGAAAGTTTTTCTTTTTATTTATACATTTAAACCAAATAATATTTATCCTACATACATTAAACCCAAATAAGTATCTACTTTTTTGGCTTATGTATAAATCCGCTTTATAAACCAATTTCTTCCTCGAGAGAGAAGGGAAGGCTATCACTTCATCACCCTATGTCTTTAATCTTGACTTCTTTCTTTCGCTAGCCCCTTGCACCACCCACCTCTTACTTCCTTCTCCATTACCATCTCGTCAAACTCTAGATCCCCCTTTTCCCAACTATCCTTAATCATCCTGTCTTTCGTTCCCCTTCTTCTCTCTTTCTACATTCTTTTACTTATTTCCGTCTTTAGTCTTTTCATTATTTCTAGTCTTTTGCCCTCTAACCCTCCAGTTTTCAGCCAACTCTTTTTCACTGTCACTCCATTTGATTCCATCACATTATTTCATCCAGTGACTCCATTTCTCTTCTTCCCTTCCAGATATCCTACACATTCGTTCTTGCTCCTGCATCCAATACTTATTTACATTCTCTTAATCCCTACATATAAATGTTGCAATTATTCGCTTATCCTCCATGCTCAATCCCGATACTAAATAATTTACCATTCCCTCCTCATCCCTAATCCACTTATACTTACTATTTTATCTACTTTCACCTATTCTTTTATCCCTTGCTTGCCTTTCCACAACATTCATCCTTTCTATTACCTCTCTCACTGCTTCACTACCTCCTATCATCTTCTCAAATCACCTATCCCATCTCTGCGTCGACCATCCAATCCTCCTATTCACATTTGTTCTACACTTAATTCATTTAAAATAACTTATACTTTTTCCTCCATTTTTCATTCTTTCTATGCATACTCTGTTAACCAACCTACTCCCTTCTTTCTTCAATACCTTCCCCTCAAAAGTTACCTTCCTTTTCACTCCGCTTATCCAGCATTTATATTTTCCTAACTCCTGCATAACTATTTTATTCAGAGTATTCCTATCTAACCCTAGAATTCTTTCCAAACATCCAACCGCACCCTCTCTATTTTCTACCTTTCTTCCACCGCACATACCACTGCTCCATGCATCGTAATACTATTCACACATACTACCATTATCTTCTTCCTTATTTTCACTAACTTCCCAAACTTTCTTTCCAATACCATCCTCATTATCTCTATAATTCCCATTGCCGTCTTTGTTATCATAAAAATGTGTTCTTTGCACGATGCATTCTGTGCCCATATGAAACTCAAATATCTATATGACTTTGCTCTTTCTATTCTTTCTTACACACCATTTCTTTTGTTTTCTCTACGTTCAATTCCAAACCACTTCTATCCATATAACTCCTCACTCTCCCTATCATTTATTTCATCTCTTCTTCCCATGCACAGTATATCGTCCTCAAACGTTAAGGGCCACATTTGCAACTTTCCAACATTAATCCCACGAGCTTCTTGCCCTTTCATCAGTACCTCCTCTAAATCGGATAAATAAATATTAAACAGGGCAGCACTCAGAGGGCACCACTACCTAACTCCTCTTTGTGACTCAAACCACTCCGATATATTTTTATTCACCATCACTCTTACTTTTATTCCCTCATACATTCGTTTTATCATGCTTATCATTATTTTCGATATCCCTAGTTGCTCCATTCTCTCCCACAGTTTATCCTATCAAAACCAGAGAAATAGGCATAGAAATAGGAGATACAACTTCTTTCTTTTCGATATCTCTTTATTGATTACGTAATTAGCGTTACAATACTACCGGCCGTCCCCCTACCACTTACAAACCGTTCTAAGTGCACGATAGAATTCCCATATCCTAATGTTCTTCTTCTAGTCTCTTATTTATTACCCATCGCGATCACAAAATTGTTTTTAATAAACACACTTGTAATCTGGAAGATGATTTCAGAAAAATGTAGACATTTCCGCAGCATAAATAAATATTGATTATATATAATCAGAACCGTCTGATTGGAACCGTCTGATTGGATAAATTAAGATTTCATAATTGTCATTTATCATTTGAATTTAAATTAGACAAGGCTAACAAACCAATCACAAACTTATTCACTTAATATATCTAACTATTCAATTTTCTAAATAAATATTACAATGAATTATATTGAAAGACGTAAATAATGTAGTAATAAATGTTTCAAGACCATAAGATATATTGATCGATGACTTCAACTTCACTTAATAGAAACGAGAACTTAAATGTAATTTAGAAGATAAAGGAAGCACCAAAATATTATTAATAACCAGAATAGTTCGTCTTGGAATTATGAAATAGAAAATTATTAAAAAACGTATACATCGCAGCGCGATACGTTAAAAAAATTATACTGAAAGATGTACTAATAAGAAGTAATAATATTTCTAGGTCGGCATGTTTATAAAACTTCGCTATTAGAGGTCCAATTTCGGTTCATTACTTATATAATTTTCAACCTATGACCATTTATTTTATTTCTTTTACTTGCGTAGAAATATAGTAAGCAAGAAGCTAATTCAGATCCGGACTGATGCATAAATTATATTGATATTTGTTGAAAAAAGTGGAACATTATTAAACTATTTAAAAACAGCTGACATTTAAAATCATAATTTAACAAAGGTTAATTAATTGAATATAAATTAATTTAATATATTTATAACCATTAATTATCAAATAATATAATAAACTAATTAGTCGAAGGTTTTCCTGCCGAAATGTTTATCGCGCAAATCAAAAAGACAGCGAAGAGAATGACCAAAAAACGCCCGTATTTTGCTTGCAGTAGATGTTTATAAAAAAAGCCATTAACGTCGAGAGAATATATGCGTTCGTTCTCGGTTTTAATATTTTCGTTCGCGATTTTGAGAGAGACCTTTGTTTTGCATTGGTTTTGCCCCCCCCCTCCCCAGAGAATTGGGGCGAAATTGTGTATGTAAAACGCTTAACTGAAATATTAAAGAGTTAAAATTAAAACATAATAAAACTCTAAAAAAAAAGAAATGAAATCATACCTATTTATTTAGAGAAATATGATCTTATTTGATTAGTGGAAACATGGGTGGAAGAGGAAAGATGGCAGGAGATAAGAAATCAATTGCCGATAGGATATGACTGGAGATACAGGGAACAAGGTGAAAACATGCAAAGGGTCAAGCAACTGGGAGGATAATTATGTCGGAACAGGATTCAATGAGGTGATAGAAAGAAAATGGAAGAATGATGAATGTAAACGGATAAATCTGGATCATTCTGACAGTGTATACCAAGATTGACTGGAATTACTTTACGGGGAAAATGAGTGAGAAGATAAACATTGGGGGAAGAAACATTGAATTGCTAACGATAATGGGTGATTGGAAGGTAAAGATTGGAGAAAATGGTAGTTCTTATGCAGAAGCAAATAAGGAAATTGAAGAATGGAACATGAGGAATTGTAGGAGGGTAATGGATCTATAAACGGAGATTGGGACGGCTGGATTAAAGGTACCTGGAAGAGAATCTGTAATAGATTACGTAATGATGAATGAATAGGCAATGAATGAATAGGTAGAATATGTAAAAGTTGGGGATAGAATCTAATCGAACCACATTCCAATGAATTCGGGTGGAAGTAACATAAGGATGAACATGGGGTAAAGAGGGAAAATGATTAAAGAAGAAGAGAGAAAGGGTGCAAAGGGAATAAAATGGAAAAAATAAAATGGTGGAGAGGGTGAAAAAGATAAAATGGATTGAGATGGAATGCATAGATGAGGCATAGGTGAGGAATGCATAGATGGATGAAATAGTAAGGAATATGAACAGGAATTACATAAGCCAAAGGACAGAAGAGTAGATGATGTGGGTGAGGTATATATAAGGAAGAAAAGAAGAGTAAGAGAAATATTAAAGAAAGACTAGCTGAAGAATGGAACCAAGAAGAATTTGTCCCAGGGCACAAGAGAAATATTACAATTCGAAGTAATAGGAGATGTGTAAAATGTTATAGCGCAATGAATAAAATATATAGTTTTTCATATGAAATTCCAGTTTTTCCACGAAGTTTCAGTTATTTTCCTTACTAAAATAAAAGAAATTATAAAAATCATTATTTAATAAAGAAAACAAAAACAAATTCATAAACCACCTCTGAAGAAATACGGCTCAAAACTTTTTCGATTCATTAAATTACTAGTTGTCAGTGTGTGTCAAAATCATGTAAGCATCATTAATTTTTAAGGAATATCTAAAAGTCGTCATTACATATGCTAAATGTAGCACACAGAGCGTTTTGAAGAAGCGGTTTATTAGCTGATATAATATACAACGAGTTAATGTTCTATGATGACAGTAGAACTAAGTCATGAAGAAGTACACAGTTGTTTCTTCTGTTTATTAGTCTGTATGTATGTATACAGTGTGAGTGAACTATCGACGCCGCGGAGTCTTATGATGAAATTGAATTTATTTTGTATATTCTACTAAGGTGGCAATACGTGTGACTATATGGGCTAAAAATTTTTTTTTGTAAATATACAGGATACCCCAAAAACGGGTGGCATATCAAAAGTTATGTTTTACCTTATCGAACACTCTATATACGATCACATTTTTTACTTGTTTGTGAAAAATAAGTTGAACTTTCAATAGCGTATCCTAACTACAGATTGTTCTGAGTTATGTTGTTTTTTTTTTCTAAAAATGTAAGGTTACCAATTAATTCTTAAAAATTCCCTGTTAGATTTAAATAATAGATCATTAATCTACATAGTGATTGATGATTAAAAATCATTATACTGGATGTTCATTAATTTTAATTCCTATATATATTCGAGTTTATATTAAATTGAACAGTTTATATTTTATAAGCCTATCGTATAGCTGATTTAGTTAGCTTTCAAACTGCAGTGGGGTCCACATTTACCCAAATCTTTTAATTTATGCCTTTTTATTATTTCTTTATAATCATTGAACAGATTACAAAAATTCGTGTTGCGGCTTATTGTTTTGCTGTTCGTGTTGCTGTCTTTTGGTTTTCCTGTTTTCCAATCACGTTCATTTTCATTTATGCGTGTTGCGAAACTTCTTCCTCTTTGTCCTACGTATCTGGAGTGGCAATTAATGGATTCTAGTAGATATACTCCGCATTTTTCCATCTTGTCTTCTTTGTGTTTTGGGCGACTTATTAGTTTTTTGGTTGTTGTTAATGGCCTGAAAGAAACGTTTATCCCTTTTTTCAGTATGTTTCTGCCTGAAAAAAGTCAGGAAAAGACAACATAATAAGCATTGAATATAACCGCTCGACACAACAAAAACTAGTAGCTTTCTAATACTATATCGACAGACTGATCACTACTCCTACGGAAGAGAAAGACTTCAAGAATGAAATTAACACAATAGTGACAATAGCAGTGAACAATAAATAGAACCCAAAGACAACTACAAAAATAATAAACGAGAAAAACCTAAAACTAACAACAAAGAAGCATACATCCACTACCGACAAAAACATGAAACCGAAGACAAAACCTGGCATCCACTTACATACATAGGGAAAGAAAGCGAAACAGTCAGAAACATATTGAAAACATAAGGAATAAACGTCTCTTTAACGACCACCAAAAAACTGCTAAGCTGACTAAAAGACAAGGAATACAAAATGGAGAAAAGCGGAGTATACCTACTAGAATGCAATAAATGCACCTCCATATAAGTAGGGCAAACATGAAGATGTTTCAGAACACGCATAAACGAGCACGAACGAGCTTGGAAGACAGAGACAAGACTGACAATATTCTCACACCACACAACCACAACATAAACTAAGAAGACGAAGAAGAAGAAGAAAGAAGAAAAATTAGTACAAAACCAGATTACCATAAATCAACTTATACGAAAATAGAATCAATAGATTTAAGATTGTGAACTTTCAAATCAAATTTATTATGTATTTAATGCAAATATTGAAAAACTGATTATTGTAGGTACTCTATCACTTTTATACAAACATTTAACTATAAATCCTATTCTTCATAAACATTTTATCATTACTTTACTGTCTAAACATTGCTCTATAACATGTAAATTACAATAACACACATATAATTAAATTGCAGATTAAATGCCTGACGATGAGTAGCTAGGCTACACGAAACCGGTAGCCATATGATCAATTTTGTGAAGGAAAGACTTTCATTTAAAATCTAACTTGAATAAGAAAGAGATATGTTTATTATGCGCCTAGGTAGAACGAAATTTACGATATGTGTATCGTGTAATAAAAAATAAAAACAGGAAGCGGCTTATTGATACGAATCGCAAAATGATTCATGAAGAAAACAAAAATAGAAAGTGAGAAATATAAATAAGAAAATATGTAGTAAAAAATATATCGAGATATCAAATTGTAGTTGACGACCTTGCTAAATTTTAACGATTTTTATTACAACCTTAGTAGGTAAGGCGTCGCCTGGGCCAGACAGATGCAGCCAGCCAGGCTTCGATGACTCAGAACACCCGGACAAGCACACGCACAGTGATCGGGTCGGCTGGGCCGAGCATAGCGTGGGAGGAAGAGAGGACGATAAGGGGAAGAAGGTAGAGGAAAGTTCGGAAAGAGAGAGGAGGAAAGTAGGGTAAGGGAATAAGTAGGATTAATAGGGGTCAGTGGAATAATGGAAAAAGATGAGAACGGTTTATAGGGGTTAGTGTGGATAATAGGGGTGAGTAAGGTAATAGGGGTGAGTTGGGAAATAGAAGTAATCGGGATAATGGGATAATAGGGATAAGTTGGGACAATAGGGATAAGTTGGGATAATGGAGTTATACTGGGATAAATAGGGATTAGTGGGGTTAAGGAGAGAAAGGGGAGGGTAGGAGAAAGGTAAATATATTGATTAGTAGACGATAACCCGTCGAAAAACGACTATCCATTACCAGGTCATATTTTATTTACCCAAATGAGTTGGGTTATTTGACCCCT
>WYDF02310101.1:0-11524 GCA_009867245.2 Adranes taylori | reverse complement strand
CAAGGACTATTCAAGGACTATTCAAGGACTATTCAAGGACTATTCAAGGACTATTCAAGGACTATTCAAGGACTATTCAAGGACTATTTTGATGCTAAATAATAAATAATTATAATTATTTAAGAGTAGCTAGAGAACTTTTAAGTTGAGGAACACTATGTTCTAAATAATTTTTTCAGTCATAATCCTCGCAAGACACATCCAATTTAAGTTATGTAAATTATAAAAAAATGTCTTCCTTTGTTGTTAAAACATAATTCTAGTTGCTTAATTAAAATATTTTTTTTATAAACAGATGGAATGTCTACAGTACCTCCAGGTCAAGCTGGTATAGGTGTTATTGATTGTCCTCAAGATTATATTGTAATAAATGGTGTTAGGTTATGCGGGGATCGTTTTAATGATGGTACTGTTAATGGTAATTTTTCTACAAATGCGCCCGTTACAGGTAACTTGATTTTTGATTCTTCATGTAGAACTGAATCATATGTGTATCACCAATCTCATCATATGAGAAATTAAATCTATACACTTAGCACTCACATATTATACCAAAAATAAACAAATTGAAGAAAGTTAATTTTATATCACAATTCACTTTGAGTTTTATTCCTGTTACAATAGATACAAGCAGTGGACCTATTATTATACCAGTTCGGACTAATAACGCGAATGTTGGAAGAGGATTTAAACTGTTCTATACTCAAAATCCATGCACAAATGCTACAACAACAACAACAATGTCCACATTAACCCCTGATCCAAGATACGAAACAACATCCATCAATTACGTATATTTATAAATTAATTAAGGAATAATGTGTTACTAATTTATTATGTATTTATGTTTGTAATTTAATAATTATTAAAGTGTTTTATTTCTATTTGTGTAGTGCCTTAAATGTTTATTTTCAACATAAGTCTTTTCAAATAAATTTCTATTTTTTATCTTCTGTTAAAACATGTGGACATGTCGCATTCATAACATTGGTGCAACGTAGAACAGTCATTTTTTAATGTTACATAAGAATTTCTTTGCCAGAAGTCTTCGGAGAAATAAAGAAACCCAACCGTCGAAGACGGATCATTATCCACCACAACAATGCGAGCTCGCACACATTGGGCTCAAACAAGTGACAACAAGAGCACACAAACCGTCGATTTGATGGGTCATCCTGATTCGGTACCCAGTGATTTCGATCACATCAAACATAAATTGTGAGGTTAATGTTTTTCGACAACTAAAGAAGCGGTTGATGAGTTCCAAAAGATTGTTTCGGATGGATCTCAATCGGAGTGGAATAAGTGTTTCGAAGATTGGTTTAAACGAATGCAAAAGTGTACTGATATTAATATTTTGAAAAGCCACAAAGCAATTTTCGATGATAAATATTTGTTCTTGTTTCCGAATTAGGAAAGAAGAATCAGCAAAATACAACTTGCTGTAACTTGAATTTGGACTAGATCGTGCACGTTGAGTATAATGAAGGCCATCATAATATATCAAACTATCCAGGGTGCTTAAAAATCCTGTAAAGCTGCTTACGAAATTTTATTCCAATCAGATCAGTGGTTTAGGAGAATTTCTTGAACATACACAAATATATATATATATATATACATATACAGGTGTCCCAATAATGTGTCCAAGTTATACGCGTAAAAGGTGAGGGTGTACTAGAATTACCAGGTCCTAAATCAGATCAAATATACTTTATTCTTTTAAGATACAAGCAGTTCTAGCCATAACTTTTGAAACACCTGGTATATACCTACCAAGTCTTAGATTGAAAGTTATGAAAAATACGTAGAATCGAATTATCAAATAAAAAGTATAGCATTCCATTTAAAACAATGTATTTTGTGTTCGGCCTGCAGTTATGGAACACCCTGTATACATGAAAATATTTTTAGTTTATATAGCTTAAAACCCTAGACACTTCTGCTTTGAAAATTTTTCTCCATATAATTGGACTTGGACACACTATTGGGACAACCGGTATATATATATCAAGGATCTCCAGTATGTGATTCCCAATCAAAAACTCGAAATCAAGCACTTTCTTTAATAGTGTTGCGATTTTCAGTTTGCATTATTTATGACATAAATACATAAATTTTATGTATCTAACAAAAGGATGCAAAATTCTAGTGAACGAGTTGATATATCACATAGCTGTAACTTGAAGATGTTAAAATTGGACTGGACCCTTCACGTTGAGTATTATTTTAGAGTACGATGAGAGCTATCACAATACATCAAAATGTACATGATGTGCAAAAATCCTGTGTTGCAGCATACGAAATTTTATTCCAATCAGATCAGTGATCTTAGAGAATTTCTTGAACGTACAACATAGATACAAAAACAGTCCAGACCCAGACGTCAGTCACTACACTAATAAATAGCAACTATATACAACGTTGGAAACTCATCCAGAAGCTTAAAGCATCATAAGGTAACAAATCTCAAAATAGGAACAATCGTACTCATCAAAGAGGACAAGCTGGCCGTGTGTCCATATCGTTGACACACATGAAGGTGCGGATGGGAAAATACGGGTTGTGACAATCCAAAAGGATAGGAGGAGGAAAAACAAGGCCACGAGTAACAAAATTGATTCCTTTTCCACTAGCAGATGAACGAGTAGTAACGCCAACTACAACAGATTTGAATATTCCGCATCCAGATTCATTACAGACAAAGCTACGATTAGTCAAGTTGTCCAAGAATTCAAGGAAAGTTGGAACAAAGCTCAAAAGGTATCATCTGAAGCGCACAGCTCGGAATTAAACATTGAAATAAAAATTACAGAGTTTTGAAAACCTACAGAGTTTTGAAAACCTGGATCATTTAATACATACCAGTAAAATGAAAGAGACATCATATAAAACATTCTTACCTCCGTGTTCGGAGTGAATGACGAGGTCTATCAGGATATAAGAAATTTGGAGCAAAACCAGCAACGGCTAATGAACATAACGAGTGAGCACTCAAAAATTATGTTATCAATCATCGCCACATCAAATAATAATGAAGAATAAATCGCATCCAAACTAGAAACGTTCAGACTAAGATTGAGCCAAGGATTAGTCACTCTGAATGGAATTCAACGTTACAATTCACAAGTGAAGATGAATGAAGTAAATATTTATATGCTAAATGCGTATATGATCACTAAAAGTATGTCGAATGAATTGCATAATCATTACAAAGAATTAGCAGGAATCACATACAAAACAGGAACATTTATGACTGCCTTTCTTCAGCTATTATTCTCTAAAGAATACTGGAAGCTAACGCTGCACTACCGGCGCAAGTGTGAACCATGGTCAAACTAATAACCTAAATCGGAATGGAGACACGACTACTATGTACGGATACTTTCCAATAATTGATACAGCAGTATTTAACCTGACAAGTATAATACCAATTCCACAGCTCTAGTACCAGTTATTTATATAGTACAGAATCAGTTAAGAAAATGGGATTCATACATCACTGTGTCATAGGCGCACTTTACAACACTCCACAGCAATCAAGATGTCATCGAAAGCCGTATTAGGTAACAAAGACAACTTGGGAGAAAATGGTAACAACAAACTTATGGATGGTCAGCGCCAACGTACCTAATGTAATTTCCATCATCTGTGGCGGGGAACAAGAACAGCTAATGATTCATGATACAGGAATTATAACAATCGAGGATGGATGTCAGATACATGCCTCGACAACAATAATTCGTCCTCAGCAGCAATTAAATATTCCTGTAGTAAATAACGTTGAGCTTCAGCTAAGCGACAACGCTATCAGTCAATCTGAAGTCAGTGAAGAAGAGGTGATCAATATCATAGGCGACAATTCCATCCACATAAGAAGCAAAGAAGAGGAACTAAATCAAAGGTTTCAAAAATCGATCTGGCATGAAGTGAGGACACACGAGTCATCATTAACCGTCATTTGGATCTTCATTGACTCTTTGGTTGGAGGAATAGTTAACATGATCAAAGATAGCGCCTACGCCCAAGCGTCACTATCAAGAAGTCCCTCCTTCAACTCAGAAGTTCGAACTTCAACCGCAGCGATGACGCGGCATTATGCTCAAGTTAGGACACAGACATATTATATAAATATTCTATTTTCTTAATGTTTCATTAATTTGTCATTTAGATATATATTATTTTCTAAATTAAATAAGAAAATCAGCGAACTAAGCGTGTTTTAATTAGGTAATACGATTCCTGAAGAAATCGGATTATTAATATGGTTAAAATCTATCGGCCGACTTTTCTGTATGATTTTTTACGCTACATAAAGGGATGTTGGAAATATATAAAAACCTACAGATTTTCAAGATGGATGGTCATGTATTAAAGCAAAACAGACATTAATATCCAAATACGTTATTCAATTTACGTTATTGGTTTCCTTACACGTGCGTCTATTTCGTTTTCTATGTATAGACATCTACCTTAATAATTCGTTTCAAGTTTTTTTTTAAACAGTTTATCACACATATATGCCGACTAAAATACTGATTCAAAAACTAGGTATTATGCAACGCATCTGGAGACTCTTCCGATTCTTTCATCATTCAATTTTCCATGACCTTTCTCGCATTTACATTTATGATTCGTCCCCTCACCCGCTAACCGTGCCTCAGATGATGAAAAAAGGAGGTCGCCGCCAGAGGAAGTTTTAAGATAGTACCAAGCACATCGAGCCCACAAAAATGTCAACAAAATGGCTCCCAAAGGATCCTTGAAATTACGTTGTCCACGGACACCGCGCTTTTTGCCTCGCTAATCCCACCAACAGCTCTACGCAACATCCCATTGCTGCCAACCCCAGGCAAAGAATGACTCTACACGTAAAGACCATCATCGCCGCCACGTCCGTTACTATTTTGGCGACATAAACTAAAGATCTACACACTTCTTACTGTTCACATTCGATAACGCATTCCACATTCCACGCCACGCCAATCTAATCCGATCAGCACCATTATCAATGCATCCGAACTTTCAGAAGAACAATTATATAAATGGAATAGGTCGTCCTAACTACTTTTTTTTTTTGATAACAATTATGTTTGTCATTTTAACGAGCGCGAGTAGAATCATCTATTTTATTATACATACGAAGAAAATAAAAACCGTTCAATATTTGAGCCGAGCCTAAAAGAAAACAAAATAATGCTTGTCGTCGCAAAATAAATGATTTAATTGCAATATCTATTCAACTACGTATAGCTTAATATTCGAATGGGCCGGATTTGAAAAATCAGCCCAACTAGATAAAATAAATAAAGTGAATTTCATGCAAGAGCATTATATGTTATAGAAAATTCTTATAGTCCATTAGAATATTATATCATGAAAACTTATAAATTATAAATGCAATGGTATGGAGTCTCTAGAGTTTGATTCGCCAGAATTGATAGCAAAATTTTTATATATTTCTCAACATGTGTCTTCGCTATACTTCTTGCATTAAAACTTATTTTAATGCCTGATCAGATAATGTGGATTTCACTGTATAGATAATTTACTTGGAATCAAATCGATTAATACAAATATTTCGTCCATTGAAGCTATTTAAATATTTTAAGAATGATATATTAAATATTTCAAAAATCTATTTGTGATTGGGTATTTCTAATTATGTAAAAATTACTTAAGTAATTAATAATTTGATATTAATATATTGTTGAAATGTATATGTATATATTTTAAGCTGCTTTAAAACAAATTATTATGAAACGATTAAGACTTAAGTCGGTTATTCCCATTTGCTTAAATATGTAGTGTCTGTTTAAATATTTTTCAAATTAGTAACTTTTTATTTAAAAATAGTAATTAAAATCAAATTGTTTTATACTTTATTTGGAATATATACTATCATCATAAAAATATTGATATACTCTTACAATAAAAACAATATATTTTAAGTTGCCAGTTGTCAATAAAATTTGTCAACATAATTGATTGGATCAAAAATTTGAATTAATAACAGGCAATTGGATGACCTTTTAAATTAAATCATCACAGCAGATCATAAAAAACAGGACTAATTCCCATGCTCCGATAATCCAAATGCGGCCCAAATACAGTCCAGACCTTTTGCTTTCATTATAATAATTAAATAATATACGAGAATGTGATTAAAATATACGAGTGTATGGAAGGAGAAGTTTCGGAGAATCAATAAATATGAGGTAGATGATTTGGAAAGTATGTCAGGAGTATTATGTTGTATGTTTGGGCAAAAGTTTGGGCGCTAAAAAAGGAATAAAAGATAGAAGATATGATAATGAGGTATATGAACAGAACGTTAGGAGTAGAAAAATCGACGCCGAGTGAGATAGTGTTACAAGAGCTGAACGAAGTAAAATGTTGGGCATATGGAGTGAGAGGATTGTTAAAAGAGTATATGTGAAGGTCATGGCATGTAAGAGAGCAGAAAATAATGAATGGGTAAGAAACAGAAGAAGTTTATACGGAAGGTGTGGATGGTCTATGTATGAGTGGATGATTGGAGAGACAAAAAAATGAATTAGAGGTTGAAGGGTGTAGAAAAGCAGAAAAAGTTTGAAAGAATAAGAAAAAGTAGATATACAGTAGACGCCGCTTAGTAGAATCACTTTGGGACAGGTCAAACTGATTCCAGTAAGCGAAGGATTAACGGTAGGGTAAAAACGTACAAACTAAGATTCAAGAAGTACATACATACGTACATTTAATATGTTTAAAATTGAGCATACTGAACCCCTCGCCTAAAAATAGCTAGATCATCTAGCACAGCGTTTCTCAAGTGCCGATCTGGCGACCCGGCACCGGTCCGCGGATAGAAATTTTACTCGTCCGCAGATCACGTTAAAAAAATTTCTTATTCAAAATATAAGAAACATAAAATCGAATATAAAAAAACAAACGACAAAAAACAAAATAAAATTAACATAGGATTATGAAGGAATAAGAATTTCTCTTTCTTCTTTCCTTTACCTCCATTCCCTCTTCTTTCTCTCCTCAATAGTCTTTTCAATTATCCCTCTTCCATTAATCCCTCCACCCAAACATGCTCTTATATTGCCTCCCAATTGTCTTTCTTCTTCATTCCATATCATTCCCGTACATGCTTTCACCCAATGTTCCCACCTTTCCTCATCTCTTCCACATATCCTACATTTTCTTTCGCTCTCATTCATCCAGTACCTATTTCCCTTTTCCTTACTATCGCATCTAAATCGCGCAATCGTTCATTTTTTATCCTTTCCTATATTTGCTGTCATATATTCTGGCATTCCCTCCCTATTCATTATACTGTAATCTTTCCTATTGTATCTTCCATTCCTTAATTTCTTCCATCGTTCTTGCATCTCAATATAATTCACCCTCTTCTCTTCATCTCAACTTCATATATAGCTTCTTCCACATCGCACATTTTCTCATACCATCTTTTCATCGACCATTCTATTCTTTCATAAACTTTATTTCGCTCTTTTTCCCATTCATTCAAACATTTATCCTTTCCTTCCGCCTCCATACTATTGAAATACTGCGATTTCAGCAATCTTTCATTCTCATCCACCATTACCTTTTTGTCATACCTTACTAACTTTTTTCATAAATTTATTCCAGCATTTATTCTTCGCACATTCTTGCAAAACAATCTCACTCGGTGTTGATTTTTCTACTCCAATTATTCTCCTTAATACTCCATTTATCAACTTGACCATCTAAAATCTTTCTTTCACCGCCCATACTTCCGCTCCATATAACATTATACTTTGCACACAAACAGTCATTATTAATATCCTCATTCTTACCTCAAATCTTCAAATATCCTCAAATCTTTCTTTCGCCGCCCATACTTCTGCTCCATATAACATTATACTTTGCACACAAACATCTATGATTAATATCCTCATTCTTACTGAGTCCCCATATTTCCTTTCCCACACACATCTTAATCTAGCTATCGCCACTTTCGCTTTCTTTACAGTCACTCTTATGTATTCGTTGCAACTCTCATTATAATTTAAAGTAAAACTTAAATATTTATATATTTGCCCACTCTCTATTAACTGCCCTTCTACCTCAAACTTTTCATTTTTGCTGCTTCTGCCACCTCCCTTCTTACACACCATCACTTTAGTTTTGTCCAAATTAATCTTTTTTCATATATTTAGGCACCCTTTTAATCATTTCTTCTCTCGTTTTCGCCATACATACATCATCCGTATATCCAAGTGACCACACCTTCTCTTTCCCACGCATTACTCCTCCACGCTGCTTTTTTCTCAGTACATTATCCAAATCAGATATGTAAATATTGAACAGGCTCCCACTCATTGGACATCCTTAACTTACTCCCTTCCGTACCTCAAACCATTCAGAAACATAATTTCCCACTCTTGCTCTTACTTTTGTCCCTTCATACATTCCCCTTACAATCCCAATTATTCTTTCTGGCATTTCCACTTCTTTCATTCTCTTCCATAATTTCTCTCTCACAATGTTGTCAAATGGTGCCTGTAGATCCACAAACGGCAGGTACATTTTCTTGCCTATACACAACTCTTGATTTACAATGTAATTTAACATTACCAAATTATCCGTTGTGCCTCTCTATAGTAATCCCTCTAAAATACTCCATCTGCACTCCATTCCTCCTCTTGTATATCGGGATTATTTCCCCTTTTTCCATTCCTCTGGTATACTCTTCTTTCCATTCCATATTTCATCCAATCTTCTCACTAGTGCATCAACGCCTTTCTCATTCAGGCATCCCCAAACTTCACATGGAATCCCATGGGAGGCTTCCGCAATCCCTTTCTCCATTTTTCATATTTCCTCTAATACTTCCACTTCCTTAATATCATCCTCATTTTCATCCATACTATTTCCATTAATCCTAATCCCATCTTCTTTTACCCTTAACTCCTCACTCATATTGACTCTAAGTGTATTCTCCCACTCATTTATCCCTATTATGCATTCTTCTCTGCCCTTCTTCTCTGTCCCATTCATTTTCAAATATTTCCATATATCATTTTCGCACTTCAACCTTTTAATTCATTTTTTATTAGTAGTCCTCTTTCTGGTAAGGGAAAAAGGAACATCAAAATAACACTGTATGATTTTAAGGAATGTCATACAGTGAACCAGGATTTGTGGAGTTCGTACAATATATTGTTAACCAGTCGTCATTTTTATTGCCTCAATAAATTTAAATTTTTGATGAGAAGTGAACATTCGTCTACATTTTATTTTTTCTTCTTTGAGTTAGAAATCTATACTATAAAAAATCATCTGAGCAAAATTATCTGATATATCACATTTTAAACATAGAAACTCGATTGTTTATTAGAGTAAATTATGAAACTAATATTTCTTATTACTCGTGTCTCGAAAAAAGTTTACCCCGTCCGGGACTCGAACCCGGACCTCTCGATTTCCGGTCTATGCTCTTCCAATTGATCTAACGGTCACTTATTCGAAGACACAAATAATTTTTAATATGTATTTGTTTTCCGTATGTTTTCTAAATCGATCGATGGTGGCCACATAGATGGCCAAAACAAATTCTGATATATAAGTTGCATTATATAAGTTGCACAATTCAGATGCAAAACTTTTATAGACTCATAATCAGTATGTTGGTTGGCTGGCCCATTCTCCTCCTGCTTGTTGTCTATTTTCGCTACATAATTCTTACTTATCGATTCGTTTAATGAGAAAGTGTTTACCTCTCGACCCATGGAAAATAAGTATTCACACAAACACCCTTAGGCCACATTGAGGGATTTTTCAGATACATCAGTTGCTCTGTTGGAACAGATATTTTAAAAGAAGTGTGTATTCCTCTAAATGTTTCAAATTAAGCTGTACAATTTTCACAATTGTGAAGTTTTTGTTTAAGAGATGACTTTTACTAATAATAAATAATAATTTCTCTTTCACAATGTTGTCAAATGCTGCCTGTAGATCCCAAGAAGCATTCTTGATTGGCAAATTCTGATGCCTTGAAAAGCGCACTGTAAAAAGTGTGCAATATCTTTGGAATAATACGGCGTTTGACTGGAAGGCTAACATGTCCATGCAAACTGAGGCGCAGAACACCACCGTAGGAATCGATTCTTATCTTTTGTCGATCTTCTGAACACGGAGCTTTAAGTATGCTTGCAAACTCATCAAGATGTCATAGATAACATTCAGCTCTTCCAAAATGGGAAAAAGAAAACAACTGTCAAACAAATCCAAAAAACTAGAATCCCTACAGTTTAATTGAGTTTTAATCTTCAAAGATCGTTGCCATCTGACTCTGAATATAAGACGTGGTATACAAGGTGGATTGATTCTTCTGAAAAACTATCTATTGCTCTTTGACGTATGTGATGCGTACTTCTACCCAAATATACACACAATGCTGCAAATTTCTCCAACACTGCCCCTGTTGTTTCCCAAACAGTGACTCCCAAACGGACGTTTTCAAAGTTGAGGCGACTTACATACTACGTCCAAAGCAGAACAGGACATGAGCGCCTCACAGGTTAGCTCTTCTCAAGTACACTAAAACATAATTGGCGATGTTTGTTAACGTAAATAAATTTAGCAAACACCTCCAATTAAAAATTACAATGCTATGTGTGTACTAAATCATAGCATTGAAATTTTATAGCTATGCCTATGGTCAGTTCCATAAATATTTGCTTTAGACGAATTTGTAATCAAATTTAAGGATATATAAATTCTATATACTACACAGATGAAAACCAGAAATATTAAAACTAAAATTAAATTGTCTTAAACGAAGTTTTAATTACAACACGTATTTATCCGGTTTTAGACTTAATTACTGGCTCAATATAAATCCTTTGTTTCTAAGCAAAATGGCTAGTAAACTGCAATAATTCATAAGACATTATTATCTGATTTGTCTAGTTTCTGACTATTTAAAAAAAATAGAAAATAATACAATATGCATTTGTATATTTGGGGATTACTACTTTGCACTTTTCTTATTATGTTCACGAGTGAAGCGAAAAAATATAAACATATTCACTACGCTCCAGTACCTGTAGCTGTACCTGTACCAATTCATTACCATCCTATTAATTATGATTATTACGAAGATTTTCATCATCATGGTCATTGTAAGTATTCCAATTTTATTTATTTTCATTTGCAATTTCTTAACTATTTTTTTTGTTAAATAAAACTTTTTTATTAAATAAATTAAATAAATTAAATAAAAATCAAATAAAGAAGAATAAAAATAAATTATAGATGTTAAACAAATTTAATACGAACAATATCAAAATGATATGTTGTTCACATGTTTCGGGAAAACAATCTTACCATCATCAGAACTGTTGAATATCAAAAGCTATTAGTGAGTATAAAAGTAATAATTAAATCTTCATCTTCATCAGCCATTTTCAATCCACTGCAGGATGTAGGCCTCCTTCAAATTTTTCCAATCGTTTCGGTTTTGTGCTCTCTTCATCCAATTTTTACC
>WYDF02310090.1:0-15030 GCA_009867245.2 Adranes taylori | reverse complement strand
TATAAATGTCGGTATATTATATATTGGAATATTCGAGATTGACACCGTCTGACCGATAACCATGAACGTTGGTACATATATGTAATTTTTCAGGCCGAAGGTTTTTATGCTATCCACTTTGTTGTAGCTCGCCACTAGATGGCGCTGTAGAACATCAACTTCTACACCGTTCAACCGATCGCCATGAAAACTGATATACATAGGTATTTGAGTACGCGGAATATTTTTATGCTCTCCACTTTGTTGTAACTCGCTTCAGGAGATACCGGGACTGCCGCGGAATCAGACCATGCACCTGGCGGCTTTGCCGCGGCCGTAGGTAAATATAGGGACCAGGTGGCAGGCATAACAACGCTTGCCGGTTCCGCTAGTAAGTGTATATTTCAGATTTTTTTTATGTCAATAACGTATGAATTGTACTTAATTCTTTTTAATGTACGATGACCATTTTTATCGTAAGATAATAGAGGGTTACTTCGCGTAAATACGTGCGCGAAGTCATGTCGGGGTGGTGTTAATACCGGACATCAATTTGTTATACCTGTCCGGGACATTTATTAATGAGGGCTTAAATCTGAGACTGAGCTTCGCACACCTTTGCATTTGCTACTATATATTTCAAAATCAAATAGATAATAATACAGTTATTGCTGATCATGATCAAATAGATTCTACAAATATAAAATCAAATATAAAATTTCAGTAGGTAGTAATATGTTTTAATAACAACGTCTGTAAGTAACTACATTAATTTTGGAAACACATTAAAGGGTCAATTTTGTGAAAGAAGTATGAAGTAGAAACTCTATTTTTCAAGTGACTCACGAGCGGCCGCAGGGCGCTGCAAAGCGGACAGCATAGCTGCCCGCGCTTTAGACAAATATAGGGATCGGGGGATTCATGAGTGAGCGAATTTGTGCGTAGGCAAATTCAAAAGTTCTGCCTTGTTAGAAATTTCCCAAAAGTGAGTCAAGAACGGCCGTAGGCCGCATCAATGCGCACAGCTGAGCTTACCGCGCCGTAAGCAAGTATTAGGCGGATCAGGGGGGTTCATGGGTAGGCGATTTATAGGGTAGACCTTCAGTTACCTATTATCGTTCTAGTGAGACCAAAGAAGAAAAGACCACAGTTATACACCTAATTAACTACAAATGATTAATTATGCGTAATCCCTTGACAATATCAACTTTGTTCAGCTTATTTCATTTTTAACAAAGCTAGCAAGTGGTTGTAAACCGAAACATCTATTCTCGTTGAATTTAAGTAAATAGAATTGATCATTTCCAGACTGAAAACTTTGTTTGTTTTGAGAATATTTTTGTTTAAAATGCATATTAATAAAATCGGTCGAGGAGGTAGAGGTTACTCATGTAAGGTCGAACTCTTATCGGCAAATACAGCTGATTTGGTGGTTTTCTGTAATTTTTTACACAATTGTTTATCTTCCAAATTTATCGTCTACTTCGCGTACTACAAATCGATCTAAGGAAATTTGTTTTTATTTTCTATGTTGCAGGGTTTTACTAAAGTACGACTTACATGAGTAATTGACTTAATAACCTTGTTAGGATGGTGATACTCAATAAATTCCTACAATTCTCTCCACTCCACAGTATTTTAAGCTTCACACTCGGAATACGATTCTCCTCCATAACCTCGTCTTCCCCTAACGAAAAGTCCTGCTTGCTGATCTTTACTTGCTCATTCAACAACTCAACAGCTCTTCTATGATGAGTTCTACATCGTGGTTCTCCGCAACATCCGCATTGTCTACTTCCAAATTCAATAAAAATCCATTGAGGTCGTATATCGAAATATTATACGTAATCGAGTTAAAATTTGGTCGTGAATCGAGATTCAGTGTACTTCGATATATTTTACTTGTTATTTACTTAGTAAAAAAATAATTTACTGCTCAAAATAGTTTATGAAATTTATTTATCACCAAGTATTAATTATTTCTTAATGTCTTTAATTCAATTGTTTATAAAATTTTATGAGCATTTAATATCTTTAGCGCTCAAGTTATTGTTCATAAAATTAATTACACATTAGTTATTTTATTATCGTCGAACGTATTGTAGTGTGAACACTATAGAGGATCGAACAATCGAGAGAAATCAGATTTTTTTCTTATATCATTAATACTGTTTAACACAGGGGTGGGCAATTATTTAAGCTGGTGGGCCAGAAAATTTGACCGCGAGCATAAACTAAAGTTGGCCATGATATATGACTACGATAATAGTTATTAAGTAACATGATCAACATCTGATTTGTATAGTACAGGGTTGGGCAATTATTTAAGCTTGTGGACCACTTTTCAACAGAAAACTTAATCGCGGCTCACATTAAAAAATGCCGCTCACAAACTCAACTTAAAACGTTTTTATTATTCTACTGAAAGGAATTTATAAAATGTTTTGCCGGAGTCGGATAAAACTGCGCGCGGATCGCCATTTACCCAATTCTGGTTTAACATAACAATTGACAATTAAGTAGTGTGTCGATGGTTGGCAAAGAAGTATAACGCATTTGAAGTACTCGACATTTTCTTTTTAATAATTAGAGATTCCAGAACAAATGAGTGAAAAATATTGTCGCCTCTGCAGTAAAGGATTAAACATATTGGAGAAAGGTTTTGGGGATGCCAAAACCTTTTGGTTAATGCCAGCATCGGTTATCCTAGTACCGTTAATTACTGACAAACATGTGTTCCAAATTAAGGAACAAGAAACAACCTTTATTGACACATATTACAACAACAACAAAATAATGCAAAAAGAAATTTGTTACAAAACAAATTAAAAAATACAACACATACATAAACTACTTACATGTATCTACAAACTTACGTTCAACCCAATAAAAGGCTTTATAGCCCATCAACCTCCGAGAAGGAAGGAAACTAACGATAAAACAACAGCAAACAAAACAAAACCAAAAATCTTATTAAAAATCTACTTGACCATCTAATGAAGTATAAAAAAGAAAAAATGAAACAAAAAAAAAAGAATTCGCCCCTCATATCTCTGATTATAAACATTTAATAATTTTTTTCTTATTTTCTCCTTCCCATACCCTTCCTTTTCATAACCCTTTCGTCTAAATCATTCCAAAAATTTTCTTCAAAACCTCCATTCTCCAGTTTTCCATTTCTTCTTTTAGCTCTATCTCCCATTCTACGCCCTCACATTTCTTTGCCCCATGATCATATCACTTCTCTTTAGTACCACATATTAATGAGGTAGATACCCCACTCTCATGAACTTTTACGTGGTGTCGCAAAATCGCAATTCGAACATTCGAACGGGTGTTCCCCGGAGTTTTACGTTCGTATATAATTAATTGACTTTTGCATACAGTTTTAGAACCACATATTGTGCATGTAAGCGCTTTTTTACGATCAATTTCCGATTTATCAATAGGATTTGAGAGTATTGGCTCCACACCGATATTTCCTAAAGTAACTGAAGCTTATCTCCTGTACGTGTATAAATTTTATCAGGCATTTTATTCAATTTTTTTAAATATGAAGTCTTTTATATTTTGCGAGGATTAATTTTTTACTTCCCGTTCACATCGGTGATGTATGGGAGGGGAAGAATTGCAATCGTGCAAAATTTCACATACCCCAATTTCAACAGATTTTCGTTTTGAGGTGCCCTGGAGCCATTTTGACAATTTTTAAATGATGTCAGTTGTAATCAAATTTGGCATACGTATTTAGGGCTATCTGGGGACGAACCCTGTAGATTTCGGAAAAAATCTACTCATCAGAAGTGACGTCATCACCGGAAGTAAAACTACAACTTCAACTGATTACAACATAATTTGTTATGAATTAACTATGCAAAGCTAAACGTGCTTGCAAACTTTCAGGCACTTCCGGTGACCGGAAGTTTTCGCTTGTCAGATTCAAAAGATAAATTAATCGTTTAAGAAAAGTTTAACTAAAGTTTGTATCTGGTTGTAAGCGTACGTCAACTTTTGTGCATTTATAGCGATTTACGGCCACCGGAAGTTACCGCTTATTGCCTTCAAAAGTCAATCCAATTGAACTATTTCACATGCTTTGATAAATCACTAAATAAAATTTTATGCAAAGTATATTTTTTTGTGACTTTCCTCATCAGCCATATGCATTTTGTGCATATGGACGAACGAATAAATCAGAAAAATTTTATATTCCGTATGTCTATACTTTTATAGCCACATAGTTCGAGCCTTAATACAATTCAAGAGTTCCTCTCCTGAAAAACGAAGATTTCGTCTAGAAGAAAAAGAGGAATTCCTCGTTTGAAAAAAAAGGAACTCCTCATAAATAATGATTCACTTCATACTTGGAAAAAGAGTAATCATCTTTCATTTCATGATTATGAGACCTTAAACGTATGAGAGATCCATCACTATCAATCAGTCTGTACTATTTCTCCCCACGTCATATGAGTTAACTTTTTTGAGGCCTCACAGATAAAAAAGTCACTCCCTCATTTTCACTTTAAAGCGAGGTGTTAGCCATCATTACCACATATCCTTATATCCTTCTCTTTCATCCAAAACCTCTTACCTCTCTCCTCACTACCGCACCTGAACCTCGCTATCAACCTTTTCTCATTCATACTAATACTCGCCCCCCCCCCCCTCCCCACGACATGCCTTCTTTCTTTTTATATCGCTATATCTTCCATTATATGTTTTTTTAACCTTACGTCCCTTTTTTGCACCTGCACATCCATCATCCTCCGCACCATTTCACTTACATTCATCCACCCATTTGCCTGCGTACAAGTTTTCAAAAACGTGGTACGCAGGACGATTTCAAAGACGTGGTAAGACTTTCTAATACTTTTTTCTTATTTCAAATCCAATTCACTCTATTCCCATAGTTTCTTCTACTTTCTCATTCACTGCCTCCATATACATATATATTCCTCACATCATCATCAATCATCACCTTTATTTCGTACATTCCCAATTTTTACACCCTTGCCGCCAACATTTATATTTCTTCAGTTCTTGCAAGTTGCAACACAATTTCGCAGAATATCGAGCTTAATAGTTACAGAGTTATTGTTACTAGCGGCTTCGTCGGGGAAAGTGACATTTCGCTTAGGTCATATGAAGCAATTTGAACGAAGGTCTTGAATATGGGAGGGAGTCGCCTCCACGAAACTCGTAGTGTTTGTACCACTACTTATACAGAAATATTTACTAAGTTTTAAGTACAATGTCCCTCCTTCACGCGGAAATAAAAGGCTAAATACGCAATTGAATCCTGCAACTATTAAGCGCTACAGAAAAATAATAATCAAAAACATCAATATCATAAATCATGGGAGCCGAAATATATAACAAGGGTAGTAAATGGTAGAAACCAGTGGTCTACCGCAAAAAATGTCAAGCGAGGAACCATCTCTATTACTTCGCCGGAAGGAGAGGATGCGGCTTATTTATATACTCCCCCTGGCTACATCTGCTTATTTATATACTCCCCCCTCCTAAAACGAGCACATCTTTAAGGTAAGCAATTCTTTGACTATGTATTGTACAACTTGTCGCAAAATCCTTACGTTCTAGTTATTGAATTCAGCGCAAAAATAATAGAGTTCATATATTGTTACAAAAAAATATTTTTTTTGTTGACCAGTGTGAATATTACTAAGAAATTTATATAAATTATTTCTAAACGTTTTGCCTCGAATATTTTATTGATAATAAATAAGTCTTTTCTTCACAAATAATGATTAGGTTTCAACCGGTTTCAAATATCGTAGCCATCATCAGGCCAGTAATAATAATAATCGTTTTTTTTTTAATATTCGCATTACATAATGTCGTAATATTTCTTTTTAATATTTATTTACAAGGTAAATAATATGGACTTCAATTTAATGTTTTATCAAAAAAATAATAATCAAAACCATATACATAGTTACCATATAAATAAGTATCAAAAAGAAATGTTACAAAATTCTTAATATGAATAATACAGATATTGGAAAAAATGATTAGTATTAAAAGCCTGATGATGTTTACCTATTTGAAACCGGTTGCTAAATAATCCCTTTTTGTGATGAAAAGACTTTTATTTATGATCCACTCTAAAGAACTACAAAAACTTCGCGATGACTTCAACATCAAACTTTGATTTCAAGTCTTTAATGATTTTCATTTCAATATTTTGGCTTGATTACGGTTTATCGATCCCCGCTGAAAACTAAGAGTCATACCGTATTTAAAAAGCCCCTCAAAGTGACTTGACATGCCTAAAAGAAATCATGAATAAAACGCTGTTAGCTGGATATCACTCACTAAAAATGCTTCATGTCAACTTTATTGTATAAATATTTGTTATAAAACATCAAACTGCAATAAATAATGTTTTTCATAGTTTATTTAATAAATAACTACCACTGTCAAATAAATTGTGAAACATATTATTGCGCTTTTAACTTGCAAATTTTCAGATTCAATTTGATCAGAGTTATTAATGTCTAAGAGAAACGTTGATGCTATTCATGTAGTAATCCCAACCTCGGATAACTAAATAAAAAAATTGAAGAATTATGACATTGCGTTTCATTAGAAAAATCAAATAATCTTGAATAATATATGCATTAAAGATGTAATACAAATACATTAAAAAAAATATCTATTACATTACGTATCTAGATTATTTCATAATTTATATAATTATTTAATAATTAGACAATATTAACTGCCTGTTTGTCAAATATTTACTTTAAAACTAAAGTCCGTGAACGACTTTAGCACTGGATTTTTTTAGCTTAAAGAGATAGTAGTAGAGCTTCTAAATCTTCCGGTCGTGGAAGCACCCTGACATTATTTTAATTAGTTTATGGCTGTGGATTACTTTAGTAATTTATTTAGGGTAGAACTCTTTAACTGTTAAAAACTCATTTGAAGAATTATGTATATGCATTAGATGTAATCGATAGCTTATTGTTTTTGTGACTTTTCATTATCTAGCAGGAAATTACAGAATAAGGCCCTAGTTCAATAGCTCATTTTCATGTTGTGTTAAAAATTTGAAGTACTCCAACCGGATAATTTTCTTACATTTAAGTCTTTTTTAACTTCTCTTATTTTTATTCTTTCTTCAAACTATCATAAATTGTTATTGTTTATACAGTAATTGGCAATACGGTTTTATTTATTCATTGAAAATGCCTAAATATAATGCATATTGTTCTGTACCCTTTTGTAAATGTTTGTAATAGAAAAACCCAGATGTCAGCGTTCATCAATTACCAAAACTAAGAGAAAGAAAGTGTACATCTAAACATTCACCAAAATCTACTATTACTACCAAATTATTAAGCTGACAAAAAGCCTATTATTAATCTAAAAAAAAAAACCAGTGCTAAAGTCGTTCAGAGACTTTAATTTAAAAGTAAATATTTGACAGACAGACAGTTAATATTGTCTAATTCTATAAATTATAAAACGTAATCGATATTACGTTTTTTATATATTTGCATTTTAATGCATATATTTTGTATCTAATGCATTTTTCACATATAAATTATAACATATTACTCATTTGATTTTTCTAATGAAATGCAATGTTATAATTCATTGATTTTTGTATTTAGTTATCAGAGGTTGGCATTTACTACATGAATAGCATCTGTAGGCATTAATAACTCTTCTGATCAAATTGGATCAAATAACCTGAAAATTTGCAAGCAAAAGGCGCAATCATATGTTTCACAATTTATTTGACAGTGATAGTTATTTATTAAAAAAACAATGAAAAAACATTATTTATTGCAACTTGATGTTTTATAACATATATTTATACATTAGTTTTGGTATGAAGCATTTTTAGTGAGTCATATCGAGTTACAGCGTTTTATTCATTATTTCTTTTAGGCATTTGAGACGCTGCAACTCCTAAAAGAAAAATCGCTGCAAAATATGACATACGCCACTGTGCTCGGTGCATTAAGAGCTTTGAAATAAGGTATGACTTAATTTTCGGCAGTGCTCCATAAACCGTACTCAAGCCAGAAATATTACATCTTTATATAATGCATATATTGGAAAAAATTATTTTCATTTCAATAGGTATCATCAATTGCATAATCTGTAAGTTACACGAATATTCCCAAAATTAATACAATGGCACTATTCTTTTATTTAAATAGATATATAAATACAAGAATAACAGGTGGTAACCCTAACAGCAACAGCGTATGAATGACCTTGTATACGGCTAAAGACGTTTTGTGTATAGAGCAGCAAAATTACAAACTAACTGGCAGTGTACGAAACCAGAAAACAGTCCAGTGTAACGGAAATAAATTCTCGTATACAATGAAATTTTTACCTGAATTAAAAATAACTTTTCTTTATACAGATCCCAAACCTTCAAATCTAATAGCACTTACATTAAAATAACGTTAAAAATGCAAGAAACAAACACAGCCTTAATATAGGTTATATTGCACAAAAACTTTCTCTACGTGTATATTGGCTAAATAAAAGACGAACGACTAGAAAGCGAAACAAATGCAATCTCCTGTCTGTTACGAAGCGATATCGCGTCGATATGCATACATAATCAATGCGAATCGCAAACAGAAAACTGTAGAAAACAATCGCCGAACACTCCCTACTTTAATAATATAACAATTGCACATGTATAAATACACACATCTCAGAAATATAGGCGCAAAACGTGAACGAGGTGAAATAATAATGATAGGGCTATATAAAAATATAATGGAGGGGTAACTAATCAAAAAATGCGGACATGTTTACAAAATGGTTTCTGCATATAACATAAATATATCGCGTTGGCTAATTGTCGGCAAGGACAAATTAAATTGTCGGGCGTTGCACACTAATAATAATAATAATTCAAATAAAAACAGATCACATAGCGGGAGTGATGCAAAAAACTTAAACTATAATATACGACGCCGTCTAGACTATGTTTAGACTGTATACTATTATATAAAAGTAAATGCGAAATAAGCACATTCTAATAATATCATGCTACAAAAGAATCTAAAGCGACCTTACCCGCTTATTCTGGTTAAACATAGAATGGACTCGTCCATTCTGCTTCCCCTCGCACGGCTGTATCTTGCAATGAAGTTGAATATACTAACCAGCATAAAAACGTTGACTGTCTGAAATTAAGCACTTTTTAACACGTCTAATGTCAGTAAAAACGTATTTTTTTAAACTATCTGCAGCTTCCAAGTTAAAGCACTAAACTAAAACAATTTTAAACACACGAGAAATCCTTACGCAGATGAAAATTTAGCCGAGAAAAGCCGTATTTTCTTTATATTGCGCTCTTCATACATATGACGCAAGCTAAAAATTTATGCGACGTAGTCTCTCTCTCACACACTCACACGCATTCACATATCCGGTTAGGAAAGGGCCTTGGTAACTTAGCTATGTGGATACCTGTCAGCGAGATAACGTACTATTGGAGAAGGCGTCGACCAGTAGAAACTAGCGACAGTAAGGCGTGTTTAAACGGTCGTTAACTTCTTAGTGGGGAACTGCTTTCGTTTTGTATTGTATTCCCTGCTGCTTTTATGATTATATATATCGTGATGTGTTATGATGACCTTGAATTCACTGCGTATGTGTCACGTAGGGTATGATTACTTGATTAGTTATGCGAATCATAGCTTTTTTAAGGGGAATATTTTTTTTTTGAAGTGGGATACGCATATTGCTTCCCCTCTTTTGCGTATATATCGTTTACTGCGCATGAGCACTAGCTGTTAAACAGTTGTCTGGCTGTGTTTTGGAATGATTGGTGGTGTGGATACATGTAAAAGCGCAATGTGAATGTGTTTCTATCTAGTTAGCGGTGTATATCTAATAGTCCTCTGATTGGACAGAATTTGCTATAAGCGCTATAGTTCTCGACAAGCGAAAATCGTTTATATGTAGGGCTATCGCATAGTAAATGTGGACCCCCTCCCTTACGAATTGTTTGGGACTTCATGGTCCCAATGCCTTGGATTCTGGGTGTAAGTGGAACATATTTTTGTTTTCCGTAAGGACCTATAGGAGCAAATTGCTACTATATTACATACGATAGTTGCCTCCTTTAATACGTTAATTTCATTTTTTTACGTAGATCCGCCAATATTCTTCTCTGAAGAATAAATAGAGTATCATTCATATATCATAAGTAGAAAGGAAATCTATCTACATATTTATAATTGTATTGTGTTAATGAATATAGGGATGGCAGTTATTCGACTTTTTTGTTATCAGGTTATCGAATAGTAATTGTCCAAAATAAGATATTATTCCTATTTGCATCTTGAAGAGATACGATTTTGATTATTGGTTTTTGACGCCAATAATCGCTAGAAAAACCCAATAAATTTGAAATAAAATTCTTTTTGTTTTTATTAAGCATCGTAACTGTTAGCACCTAATTAGTTCAGAAATCATTTGTTCGATTTCTGCTACTATAGATAGTAGAGGTGGGTAAACCTAGTATTTTTATCGAACAGGTAGGACCTGTTCCTGTTACTTACAAATACTTGTGACAAATACCTGTTACCAGGACTGCCCTGATATATCTTTATTTTATATTGGATCAGTGAGTTTTCGGGCTCCGCATATCTATATATAAAATTTAAAAAATATGAATGTACATATAAAATTTAAGAAAATTAGGAACGGGGTGCCCCTCCTCCAATCATAATTTTATTTAACAGGTTGTTTTTCAGTCCCAGACGTACTAGGCTATATTCTGCCTCAGAAGAGTTTAGTAGTCTTATTTTAAATAACGTATATGATACTAAAGTTTCTTCATTATGGCTGTTCGAGTAATTGAATATACTAAACCGATTTTGTGAAACAAAAAAAATAGTAACACAAAGGTTACTAAAAGACGATAAATTATTAAATTTAAAGACGTGCAAAATGCACGTTTGCCGCAAAACTTCCGGTGTGCGTTCCATAGCTAATCGTTGTTATTTTAAACTACTATTGACCTAAATGAATTTGATTGTTGAGTTACACGGGGAGAAGGTTAAAATTGAATACATCAATCTTTGCTTTATGCAATTTAAGTAACAAGGATTAGCTATGGAACGCACACTTGAAGTCTTGCAGAAAACGCGCACTTTGCACGTCTTTAAATTTAATAATTTACCGTATTTTAGTAACCTTTGTGTTCGACAACATCAAAGGGGTAAATATTACGTGTATGTAAACATTTGTTTTAGTGACATTTTAAAAACAATATTAGAGAAAAGGGTTAGCCGGGACTTTACTCAAACTATAGATTATAGTTAATCATATACGCATATATTCATCATATGGGTGATCAGCTTGAGGCATCTTCCAAATTTAAAGTCTGGAATCACAACTGGGAATTATTAATTTGCAATGCATCAGCTTTTAGATCAAAATATTCACTCCTATAAGTTTTACGTATTTACATTTGTATAGAAGTTACGCGTATTTATGTGTTTCATCTCTATTATTCTGGCAACCGATGGGCAATTTTTAAAAGAGACAATATCTTTGAAGTTATTAAAGTTAGACCTCTTATGTTGGGTATTGCTATATAGCCAATTATAACATAAAAATATACAAGCCATTACTAAAAAGTTTAATTTTTTTTGTTTCTCAAAATCGGTTTAGTATATTCAATTACTCGTACTGCCATAATAAAGAAACTATAGTATAATATACGTTACCCAAGATTCATTTTTATAACTGCGATAGAAACCAAGATATTTAAAAAAATGCATTTTTCCAAGACCAAAAAACTCCGCAATTTAATCGTTCGTTTTTTTTAACACCCTATATAACATGCTCAGTAAAGGATCCCTCGAACTTGAAACAGGAAGTTAAAAAAAGTTTGGAGCCGGGTTTGAGAAAATGGGCCGCAAAGTTTGTATAAAAGAAAACACCTGTACATATGTTAAATCTTGAGTTTGCAAAAAAGTCGTTCCAATAAAAACGAAGCAACTTCAAACATACTATTCAAGAAAGTTTATTTGCATGTGCTACATTTAATAGTGTCTGAGTAGAAGTTGATTAAGTTTAGTTAGGGCACACGAAAGAAAATTTTACGGACTAAGTATTAAGAATACCGTGTACAGTTTTTTACTTTGCGACTTTACTTAAATCCACCTCTATGACTGATATTTTAAACTTTAAAGATGGCAACACCGCTAAAAGGTTTTTAAACTGTAAATATGGCAACATCGCGTTCTATTGAAGATGTTGCAAATGGGATTGAATTATATTCTAATCTACTTTGTGCTTTCTGCTGTGAATACTGAATTTTTAGGACAATTAACAATGGGCATATCCACCATTTTGAGTTTAGAAGAGAAAAGAAGTTTTTTTTATCGCACAAAAAGCGCGTTTATTTTGATTTATAAGTTTCGTTCAAAGTGAATGTGACAGTTAAAGAGAAATTTGATATCGAGGCATTTGCGTATTTATTGTTAATTTCCACCAGTGACGTTCATATAGTACAGGGGCATAGGAACCGTGTTACTATGTAATATTTCTGAAAAATTTATAGGTTATAATATAGTAGAAAATCTGGATGCCTTTCTCCCCCTTATCTCCTAACTAGCAATACTACCGTCTTTGTTTGACACGTCAAGGCGTGGAACCAAGCTTAAACTGAGGCAACATCTCGCTCCCAAGTTTTTAAAAGATTTTTGGGACTCGTAAAATTGATATATAAGCCATATTGTGCAACACAAATTTTCCAAAGGAATTTACAGTATGAAAATCTTTTTATTGCGAGAAGAATTCAATCTGACAACCAAAAGAATATACTTAGGCTTGGGCAGGCCTTTGAAAAGGAATTGAGAATATCAGTTTTGGAGTTGTTGTGTCACCAGACCGGATATCGCTGCTACCTCCAGGTTTCGGATCCGAGGGCCTGGTATTGTTACGTTGCCTCCAACCCGCACTCTGGTTCCGTAGTATGAATCTAGATTAGGCGTGTGCGAAACACTGTCACAAAATATCAGTTGTTTCAACCTCATTCCTCTTGAAATTGTGTTAAATATTGTACCTAATCCGTTAATTGATCTCTGGTGGAACTTAGTTTTTTTAACATCGGAATTCAGTGAGTTGCCTAGTTCCAGGAACATTTTGCTAATTTCCTGGTATTCTGTATCACCCATAACTGCTGTTTTGAGTTTAGTGTGATAACACCTTGTTAAATTGAGGAATATTTCGTCAGCTAAAAGGTTTGTTTACGTTGGGTTACGTGTTTGAAGAAATATTGCACTTACATGTTATACAGATTCTATGCAAACTGCCTATTATTTTAGGAGGCTTATTTATGTGTTATAATCATTTATTTCTTATAATTTTAATTATTTCTTGGTAAATTGTGCTTGGAACTTGGTAACTACTCTGTAGTGCTACATGTGCTGCGGGCGGGGAATTGTGGGAGCTTACCCGTGTAGGCTGAGTATTGCGCATAACTCACAGAAAATTGTGGAACTGTATCGAACCACTGAGTAACGGTTCCGAGTAGTGAGAAGTTGTTCTGTTAGATGGATTCGCATATTTCTTGTCACTTTACAAGTAAAAGTATTGAAAACCAACTCTTCAAATGAGGCAAAATCTCGCTCTCAAAATTTAAGTCATAAAAATATAAGATGTGTCTCACTAATTTTCCAAAGGCAACTTACAGTGAAAATTTTTCTATTTAGTGACGAGTTCAATATGACAGTTAAACAAAACTAGGATTTCGAGATACTAGCTTATTTCTTGCTGGTTGACACGTAAAAGCATGGAACCAAACTCCAATTGGAACAAAATTTCGCTCTCAAGATTTATCGTTTCAAAAAAAAAAACACTTTCTAAATATTGTAATCTGTGTGTTGCATACGAGGTATGATCAGATAATACATTGAATTTTTAAATTTTGGAAGTTGTAGAAGTCCAACTATCAAATTTTTGTAATTGTTTTATTGGTAGATATTTCCTCAAACATGTTGCTAGATGTCAGTAAGGTTACTTGTGTTTTACTGTCACGGCGATGTTTCACTTGTTAAAGATATGAAACAAATCATGTGCATTAAGTTTTGTATTAAGAATAAAATTAACTGCAGCACAGTGCTGAACATGTTAAGTGTTTCTTTTAGTCATTCTTCTATGACTGAAACAAGTTTATAAATGGTCTAAGCGTTTCCCATAGGGCCGCGAAGATGCCCATACGAGCATCCTGGGCGTCCAAACACATCAATATCTAATAATAACATGGAAAGCTGGAGAAAATAGTTGTAGGCAACCGCCGAATTACTATCAAAGAAAAAATCGTATAAGTCATAGTAGGTTAATAGCATTGTATATTACATAGACGTGACATTTGATATCAGATTTCAATAACAATAATATTTAACAACATACTGTATTTTAAATTTTTTGTTGATGCAGCAAATAATAATAATTTCAAGATCAAAGCATACGTATTGTTTTCACCAGGATACATGAATGTCGGGAGCCTGAAGGGTCTTCAAACCTGTAGACACTCGAACATTGCATCATCACATATTTAAGTATACAATATTAATTTCTTTTATATTTCATGTAATATTTCAACTGTTTAACCATTATTTAAGTATCCCATAAAAGTGGATCATTTAACTGACTAGGTCAAGAACAGAATGCCGCGTTTGCATTCAGCGCTTTTTACTATGTGACATTGTTTTGCTATTCTTTTATTACGTAAATTAAATGATTAATTCATAATAATAATTTGCTTGCCTTTTTACTTTAATTGTTTCTGGATAATATTTTTTCCAGAAATTTATTCTTAAGAGAACTGCTTTATTTTTCAGAGGCCTGCATGGAAATGATATGATACAGTTGATAATAAATAATATGTACAATGCATTTAAATAATAATTTCAACAAATTTCTTCTGATTACATGGTAAGGAGGAGTGGGGTAAGTGCACCCCAGTTTTTAGTAAGTTTGACTTTCAACCCATATATCTTTAATTTGTTTTATAATACTTTAACATTT
>WYDF02310079.1:0-15031 GCA_009867245.2 Adranes taylori | reverse complement strand
GTCAAGAAGAAATATCTAACTCCAGCTTGCTATTATAGTTTTGCTATTATAGTTTTTGAGAACAAAGCACTGTAGAATTTCTCAGTATTTTGCACATTACTACTGATATGTGCAATTATTTAATAACGATTTAATTTTTTTATGAGAAAGTAATTTTTTATCTTTGCATGTTTATGTCGTTAAACATGCTCTGCTAATCTGTAGTCTATACCGTGACATCTTCATTAAAAGAATCAAATTACAAATCATTTAGACATGAAGTGAAATGAGACAAATTTAAACATATACAACTGTTTTAAGTGATAGAGATTTCTACCTTTTTTAAGCTAATAAGCAAAACAAATATGATTGCTAATAATATATTAATTATTGCCGTGATTATAACTTTACGTGTTGCATGAGATAAAAAAAAGGTTAAAATCGTATAAAAGATATTAATGAATTTTAGCACACTAGTGTACATGCAACGTGTAAGAAAGAAATGCAAGATAATGGAAGTTATTTTCTTACCTCTATTTATTGTTGTTTTCTTGTTTATTATCGTGACCATAGCGTTTTGGTCGAGTGTGGTCATGTAGCTATCGTAAACAGCGCAATGTAGTATTCAATCGTTGGTGAACAGATGACCAGCTTAACTTGCTAAGCTACGGAGTTTTCAAAACTTAAGTTGTTTATGCGCGACTGGAATTTGCTTTTAGTTTTATTGCATGTCAAGAATAAACAAGCAATAAAATTAGGTATTGGGTTTGCTTTAGTGAAATTTGAAACTTTTAGTGAATAATATTGTTTGTAATATATAGTGGATATTTCGTATCAAGTAATTCTGGATTACGGTAAAAAAATATTCTATGGTATGTTAAAACTTATTTTCTTCAATTTAATTTAAGTTAATTTTGCTAGCAACCAATTGAGATACTCCAATTTGAGACTTACTATTTTAATTAGATATTAGGTTTGGCTTGCTAAGTTTTATGGATAGACGTCAAAAATTACAAATCTTATCTTATTTGATAGCTTTTCTTGACACACTTAGAATTTTTGATACACTTGGTGTTCTGATCTTGAATACTCTTTTCGTTCAAGAATTATAACCCTTCAAAATGCTTTTCAACAGGTCTAACAGTAACAGAAATCATCCATAAAGCATTATAAACTCTACGCTATATATTAAAACAGGTTTTCGTGTTTAATAATTTTTTGTAATTGTCATATTAATTGAAATTGATTTATGACGGGTGTTATAATATTTTAAGAAAATGCTGGATCTTTACGAAAATATATATAACGACTATAAAATTGATTTTAGTTAATTTGATAGTTATAGAAATTTATTAAAAAAAGGCTTGAAAAATCATTACTTATTAACGTTTAATGTTATATAATCAAGTTTTATACATTAAGTGGGATGTATTGCAGTGTTAGTGAGTGATATAGTGTTCACATCGTTTTATGGCTGATTTCATTTAGACCTGTTGAAATACTTTAAAGAGTTCTAACTTCTGAACGAAAAGAATTAAGGTAAGGCATACGACTTTGAATCCTTAGATTTTTCTTAGAAATGTTTGATTCTTATGTTTTGAATCATTTCACTATCGATTTTTTCTTCGTTCTGTTTATTTTGATTTGCAGGTCCAAAAATAAATATGGCTCGTTTACTGCTTTGTGCTTGGGCGCTGCCAGCTTCTCCCATTGGCTGTTTTTTGTACTTTGGTTTTACTTGTAATTTTTTGTGGGCGATTCTCATTGAATCGAGTTTTCTTCAGTCACTCAATTTAATATTTTTTACCCTATCTATTGTCTATGCCTTTGTAATTTGGGCTATTTCGATTAGAGGTTTTCGATTGATAGTTAAGTTTATTTTAAGTAGTGCGTTTCGAATGTACCAGCAGACATGCATTGCGTATTCATATTTCCTTAATGTCTTTTTGTTTACAATTTTAATCACGTACTCTACGAATTGTGGATTAGTTCTCATTTACTGTCATGAATTAAGAAGAGTATGAAAAGCCAGTTTCAGATTGTTTTATAACTTTATTGACAGAGACAAATTTATTTTTAATGATGGATATACAATTTGGAAGAGATGTCTTTTATCTCACAAGTGTAAATTGTGTCTGAAAATACAATAAAACTCTATGGATTAGCTTATTCATTTAATAATTGAAAGCTAAAAACTTGCTAACGTATCTTGAATCGTTGACTATAAAACTTACAACAAATTTTGAGTTTAATTTTGCAGCGGTTAATTCACTGAACTTTATTCAATTACTTTGAATAAAATATAATATTTGTAATACGATTTTATAGAAAATGTTTGATAAATGAAGTATGTTAATTATTACGAAACTACATTCGATGTTTAGGTATTTCAAAATTGCTTAAAAAAGTCTGGTACAGGTAAAAGTCGAGTATTTTATCAAACATTTTCTATTCTATGAAGTAATACTATTTACAATTATCTATTAACAATGACTGAGTACAGCGCGAAAGAGCTTATACTGGAGATGATTCAGGGGTGGTTAGGGTTCCTTTAATTGTCAAATCTCCTAATTACTAATTCCTAATTGTGATGAGTAGCCACCTAACTAAATTATCTCACCGTTGATTGTTAGAAACTGCATTTATAATTTCAATATGATCTAGTAAAGTACTGTAGGCATGCAGATATACAAGTAATATTCAAACAAACGAATTTCAGATTATTTAAAATAAGTCACGGTGGCTGCATGAAGTAGAACGTTGGTTTCTTAGACCAACGTAGTGGTACTTAATGTTTGTAAGGGGTATTGATAACGGCTTCACCAATGCCAGAAATGCATCTACCCTGTAAGCAATTTTGAAATACCTAAACATCGAATGAAGTCACGTAATAATTAACACACTTAATTTATCAAAAATCTTTTCATCCTATGATTTTGACACCGAAAATTATAATAAACTTTGTTTTTGGTCGCAGTTTCCTTAAAAAAAAAAGGATATATCAAACGTAGAATTTTTTGAGTGACGTATAATTATTTAAAACAGGATTATTATGTTTCATCTAAGGATCATTTGTTTCGTCCATTCTATCTTCACTAACCGTGCAAACAAGACTTTCCAGCGAGATAGCGCACTAACAATCAATTACATACAAAACTCGTAAGAAACGTATAAAAACTGTCATAGAGAAATGTATAGAATACAACAAACCTTATTCCTGGTATTCGTTAATTACAAAAATGCTTTAATTATTTAAAACAGGATCATTACACTTCATCTACAGATCATTACGTTTCGTCCCCCACCTTGAAAGGCTGTGGCTTTCAAAACCAATCATAATTCTGAATTACTGAATCTGTTACAAGGCGATTTTGACCGCCTTTTGAATTGACCTTTTGAAGTTTTTAATGTAACAAGTCGTTCTATACCATCAATACCGTAATGAATTTCCTAAATACGGCCTAACGGCCAACATAGAGGTGGTAAATTTTCTTCGCTGGTAAGTGCTAAATCTTCAACCTTCAAATGTTGAGCCGAATAAGCCTTCCACTTCTGTCAAATTTGCAAATCAGATACATATTCCTGGCTCCAGCGGATCCAGAAATGGTCGAAGTTGCTGCATTCGTTGGTAATAATTCAGTCTATCTTGTAGTGATTGATAGATAGATAGAACCTTTATTGGCATAATACTAAAATAACCCGAATTAATTCAAAAACCTAAACAAATAAACAATTAAACAATAACAATTAACACAATAAATTCTTATTAAGGGATATCGGCAGAAGGAAAGGCTTTTATTTACTTCATGACCCTCTTCTCATTCCCTTACAACTTCTTCCGTTCTTCTTACGTTCTTTTATTTATTTCCCCCAAAATTCTCTTCATTATTTCTATACACTTTCCCTTTATCCCTAAGCTTAACCTCTAGTTATTCCCCATTTGCCTTACTCTATCAATCCATCTTCACATTCCTTTACCCAGTGGCTCCACCACATATTCTACACATTCTTTCTTGTTCATTCATCCAAAATTTATTTTGCCCCCTCTTCATTCACACACCTAAACCTCGAAATCATTCTTTTCTCACACATACTTAAGCCTGATAGAAAATACTCACACATTCCATCTTCTTTCATTCTCCATCTATATCTATTATTATATCTGCTACTCTCAATGTTTTTCCCTTTCTTGCCTTTCTACATCCTTCATTCTTTCTACACTCTCGCTCACTCCTTCCAAACCTGTCAACATCTTCCCCAACCACCTATTTGTTGACCATCCAACCCTCTCATATACCTTCATTCTGCACTTAATCCATTCATTCCCACATTCTTCCTTTCTTACATTCATCATTCCATCCATGTACACTTCTTTAACTAATTTGTACCTTTCATCCATCAGGACTTTCCGCTTAAAGTTGATCATCTTTTTCACCCCGTTAATCCATATTTTATATTTACCTACTTCCTGCAGAACAATACCATTTGGCTAATCCTAACATTCACACACTTGTGACTTGTCGCGACAGCCGCTTGCTCCCGTCTGCCCCGTGACTCACGACAGTTTCAATGTACTTTTGAGCGTGCTCCTTTAATGTTGTTACTGTTTTGTGTTGTAAAGTGTTGTGTGATGGCGAGTATAAGTGGAATCGCTAAACGTAAGAGTAATACTTGAATTCTTACTGATAAATGGGAAATTATTAAAAGGTTTGACCGTGATGAAACACTAACTGTAATTTCTAAAGTTTTTGATAACGGGCATCCTACCGTTTACGACATAAAAAATAGGGGTAAAATAGAACAATTTATAAAAAACTGTAGAAGATGATTCTAAGAGAAAACCCTTCGCATGACCAAATACCCTCTGTACGCTTGGTTTAAGCAACAAAGAAACAGACATGCCCTATTTCGAAGGATTTTTTAAAACAGAAAGCCCAGTTTTTTTATCATGAAATAACCAAGAAAGATGATTTACGTGCCAGCGATGGTTGGTTCGAAAACTTTAAAAAGCGTCATGGCATTCGTTTCTTGCAGATGAACGGAGAAAACTATCAGCCGGCGAGTGTGAAGTTTCTCAATTCAGTCAAGATTTAAACGCCAAAATCACCAAATTAGCCCTATGCCCGAGCAACTGTATAATGCCGATTAAACCAGCTTAAACTGGTGGAAAGTCCCAACAAAAACTTTTGTAACGGAGGAACAAAAAAAGTTTCAGGAAGGAAACTTCAAAAAGAGCGTTCCACGTTAATGGTGTGCGCAAATGCCGCTGGAAGCCATATGTTAAAACTCTTAGCTGTGGGTAAATCCAACTCCTCATGGGCATTTCAAAACATAAAAGTCGAATCTCTTCCAGTGACGTACAGAAACCAAAGCCGAGCGTGGGTCACTAAAAAAGTTTTTTAACCTGGTTTTCCAACTATTTTCTACAAGAAGTCAAAGAACACTTAAAGGGAACAAATCTGCAATTGAAGGCCCTTTTGTTGTTAGATAATGCTCCATGACATCCAGACAAGGAAGAATTGAGACGGCTGATGGTTACATAGAGGCTTTGTGTTTACCAAAAAATATGACTGCCCTGATTCAGGTGATGGATCAAAGTGTTATCAAGACATTGATAACACATTACAAGAATCACCTACTGACTGAAACCGTCAGCCAATAACATCAAGGATGTCATTGTCAATGCAGCATTTGCGTGGCGTCTTGGGAACATGTTTGGCCAGAAAACCCACTCCTTCCAAAGAAAGACGACAGAAATAACAAATCTGAAGAGAACAAAGATGTCACACCGCTTACACTTTGTAATGAAATTAACATTCCGCAAGAATCTACACAAGACTTGCGAAGATGGGTATTAGACGATAATCTTGGTTCTGAACTGACAGAAGAGGAGATAATCATGGAAGTTAATGTTGTAGACGACGACACGATAGAGGAGGCCGCGGAGGTGAAGTGCACAATCACTTGCGATGAAGTTATATCGGAAGTTATGGCTGCAAACACTTTGATACGTTGGTGTGAGGAGAGGGAACTCGACTACGAGAACATTTTAATGTTCAAAGATATTCAAGAAAAAGCCATGACAGACTGCTCACGTAAGAAGAAACAAAAAACGATTACAATTTTCTTAAGCCGTAAATACATACATTTATGTACATAATGTACTTTTATACATATCTTTATTTTTTATTTAGTAAATTTGTATTGCATACATATATGTATGGATTTGTATGAAACTATGCCTAAGTTTCTTAATATCCTCAATGGCTGTTAAAATATGTTACGCAATATGTATTGTAATAACATTACTGTAGTACGTACATTACTGTATATACATAACAACTTAAATTTTCTTGCCTTAGATTATCGTGAGTCAACTGTATTTAAAACAAGATTATTAGGTTTCATCTAAGGTAGACTTTACAGCGAAATGTAGACTTTTCAGCGAGTGCACTAATGATCAATTCCTTACGAAATTCTAAGAAACATACGATACATTTCTCATGGAGAAATGTATAGAACACAACAAACCTTATTCCTGCTATTCGTCAATTACGAAAATGCTTTTGCTACTTATACGAGCTCTTTTCTGATGCTAGAAGTGAAATATTAAAAAGTGAAATATTATAAGCCTCTGTACTCTGTGAAGGCTTGTAATATTTTTCTACATTATAGTATTAAGTGCCTTTTACAGATATATAGGGCTTAATAAAAGTACAGTTGAACCTCGATATAACTGACCAATGCGTGCGAGGGGGTGTCCAATATAGCCGAATGTGCGTTATATAAAAATCAATTTTCTGAATAAGCTATTTATTAAAGAAATAGAAAGATTATAAACGAAAGTTTGCATTCTAATTACACTTCCAAATTGCTCTTTATCCGTCTTCAGATGAGATGTTACTATACACTCGTTGAGGAGCGTCGTCAATGTGTTTTTTTGAACTTCCTGATTTTAGTGACACTGGTTTGAAAAATGTATCAATTTTTGTTTGGATTTTTGAAGTTTGTTGTGTCTTAATTATTAACTCTCTAAAATTGCGAAAGTGCGTGTAATATATGTAATTGCATTTCGCTATCTACCGAATCATCGATAAATGGTATTACAACGGCAATCATCGTCAAGATGTTGACCATTGATAATTTTATTTTTGGAAGTATTGATTCCTCCTCTTCGATATCTTCACTTTCATTTTCACTTTCTTTGATCAACACTTCATCTGCTATTTAACTTTCGGTCATAATCTGATACTCACGGCCATCTTCATCTATTTCCAACTATTCAAAAACATCTTCCTTGCCTACTTCTTGTCCAAGATTATTTTCTATAATCCTACAGAAATCAGAAACTTCTACTCCTCTAAATCAATTTCTGTATCTTTGTCATAAAACAAATTCTTCCAACCACTTTCTAAAGTTTTTGCGCAATTACCTCTTTCCAAGCAGCTGCGAAATTAAAAATCCTTGATTTTAAATTATAACTTCTCAAATTTTCTAAGGTACATTGGCCTCTTCTGCTTTCTTCATCGTCTTCAACCTCCAATACCACCAATTTTTCATTTAAAAAATTTTTCTTATGCATTCATTTTGTGGCCAATAAAACGCCTGATCCATCGGTTGAATAATACGTGTGGTGTCTTTTGGCAAAAACATTCAATTAAACTTGCCATCTTCAGTTCGTAGAATGTTTTCCGAGGGATATATGGGAGCAAAACGCCTTTGCAAAAACGTCCGGAGCCATCCATCACCAGATTTAAATGAATTTCTATTCATATGATCCGCTAATTTAATTGAAGCAGATTTTAGTTCAATTGCCTTAACCGACACCCCGCAAGGACATTGTTGTATGTACCACTTCAATAAAGCTTCTTCAAGCGAAGCTTCATGTGCCAATTTCATTTGGTTTATGGAATTTTTATTCGCACTTACATCACACATTAACAAAAATTTGTTTATTTTATCTTTTAGGTTTTTTTAGGTATCAGTCTGTTTTCGTACGCCATATTGTTCACATATACGAGACAGAGATACCTCTGACTCCAACTGTTTTGCCACTTCAAGTTTTTGATTTAATGTTAAATTTATTCGGTTCCGTTTGTTCATATTTTGAAAATAGAGTTACGATGATTCATTTAATTTACAATTTAAACAGATTGAATCACTGAAATGCATTCATCCATTTTGAGCAAAGAAAATAAACTGTTATGCATACAGGAATAAACCATAAACCATCAGATACATTTTATTCAGCAGTGGGGCAAAGCAACTCGGGTGATTCCCCCAGTGTGCAGTTTACGATCGTTTATATGCTGTCCGTTGTATCTAAAGTCCGTTGTATCGTGGTGCGTTATATCGAGGTTTCACTATATATACGTGAAACCTCGTATATATATACGAGAAAGTTACAATATATATAACATGTGTAATTGTAACTTAATTCTGTAATAGTAAAACTAAAATATGTGTAAGAATATAGATTCGATTAGTCTTATCTTTCATATACGAAATCAGCAGCATTTGTGTGAATTGCACCCACCAGATACCAGGTTGAATTCACTTTACTCTGAAATTTTAGTTTACTCTGAAACCTTATAAAAGGCTAAATTATTTTCAATCCGACCATGCATCAGTAAATAATGAACAGAAGTTGCAGAAGATGCTTGTTTCTTGATTGACGTTAAATGTCTGAAACCACATATAATGTCTGATGCGTTAGAAATGAAACGAAAATACGTTTGCAGAGAAATATTCCTCTTTTAGAATGTAATGAATTTTATTGTATTACGTGTTTTATTGTTATTTTATATCAAGGGTTTCTTAAAAGTTTATTTTTAATTTTTTTATTAGTTTACTTGTAAAATCTAGTGCGATTACTAAATCGATCTAAAGGACGGTTTCCCAACCTTGTTCCTCGATCGACTCTCTAGAAAAATAAAATATTTTCTGGAAGGTCCATAATTTTCTAGAGTCTAGAAAATTATGAGCCTCATCATATATTCATATATCTTTCATATAATCGTTAAAATTGGAGTAGGATATGACGGTTTTATTAATTGTTTTGCTATTATAATTGCTTTTACTATTATATTGCTTTTACTATTATAATTGCTGTTGGCCCTTGATATGCTTACGTAATATATACATTACGTTACTGTAGAAACACTGAACGAATTGTTGTCATTTGGTGCCATCTCTTCGATTGTAGAATAATACAATCTAAATAGCGGGAGTATTAAATATATTATTATATCGCTTTAACCAGTCAAAACGTTCACTTTTGGCCTATTGACCAGTTAAATAATTTCATCGACCCCCAGGAAGTCGATATCGACCCCGTTAGGAACCCGTGATCTAAAGAAAAGCCAAAAGTTTACCACTCTTAATAAACAATTAAAAATGTCTTTTACCGTTCCGATTCCTGAACATATTGAAATGCGCGTCCAATTAAAAGGATAACAAAGAATCATGACGAAGAAATGATATTATACGTTCTAAATAAGAATACCAAGAATATTCTTGCTATGATAAGTGGCATTGTTATAGTAGTAACAAAAAGGCAGAAGTGTATCTGCTACTTAATAGGGAATTCAAAAACAGCCATACTGTGACAGATTCCCACTCGCGGCGCTGCTAATGGGGAGTCCTAGCGATTGTCACAAATGGTGCAAACAAATATCTTACTGCTTCAGATTTTACTATCCTCCGGAAACGTGATTCTAGGGTGCCAGGTCAGTTTAACTTGAGACCGCACGCTGGAGCTGATCTTGTTGTTTCTCGGGAAGCTCAGAGGCTTACTGAGGGCATGAGTAACTACGAGTGCGTGAGTTGCCGTGAAGTTCGTGATCTTGAGGGTAGTGGGCGCTTACTTAAATCGGCGAACGTCGCTCTGTCGCAATGCTTGATATCCCAGGTTGACTGCTGCTGGAGATTCGAGTTCGAATATTGAACTCAAATATGTTATACAAATCGATGTTGCTAATTTGTTTTGTACTACGGGTCTCTGTGTAGCAACTCGCTCGTTACTTTTACACTCGTTACCGTCTCCGCTAATTTAGAGTATATCAATCACCTACACTTATCTATCAACGCTATAGGCGTTCCTATTATTACGCAGATAATGCGTGCCTATTATCACATAGCTAATGCGTACGTTACCATAGATACCGAAATCAACAACGCAACCGGTCCCGCTGTTATTATCATTGTGTCTTTATTTAATGTGTAATAGCGAGATCATATATTTCAACAGTATTTATGATTTTATCTTATGAACTGGTTTTTTCCAATGTCGTGGGATCGTAATTGATTTATTTATTTCAATAAATTTATTTAGAGTAACATGCTATGTTACAATACATTTTGTGATTCAAAAATCAAGCAAATTCAAAAATATAGTTTTGGTTTAATTGATATTAGTAGGAAAAAAATCATGAGTATCTTTTCACAAATAAGATTCTCATCATTAATAAAATATTAAACGAAGTGAACAATGATCCAGATTTACCCGATTTCAACAAAAGCGATATTTTATAATTTATTAAAAAACTTAAAGTAGCACAAATTAGAAGATATAGATAATATCCTAATACTTTCATGTTTTCGCTAATGAAGAACCTTAACAAGGTTCAAAACTGGTTCTAATTCAATTACAAACCACCAATGTACACCAACGATTGACATTGGGTTAAATTATTAATAAGCAACCTTGTAAGTGGATGTAATATTGGTGGGCCACCAATATTACATCGTTTTTTTACCCTAAGACATAATCAATCAAAAAAGGCTTTAAAGAAGAGTTTGGTCACTGAGTACAGGGCTGAATCTAAAAAATATATATAAAAAGTCTATAATTAAAAAAATATTACTAATTATATCTAAAATTTATTTGTATAAGAAACTGCAAATTTCAAACGGGTCACTTGGTGACCAGAGAGTCATAGCTTGCTGGCCTGTACTATAGAACAGTGTTACTCAGCCACATGGGCCCCAATGGTCTATATAATATTTCTGGGGCTCGACAAATCTTGATAGCTACACGAGGAATAGCTTTGAAGGGGTCCACAAAAAAAGAGAAGGGACCTTAGTCCTTGGGTAATAAACGGTAGAGAACCACTGCTCTAGAAGATTGAAAACATTTTTTTGGGGCGCTTTTAATATTTTGATAAGGACGTAAAACTTAGGACATAGTGTCGTCATTATTATGTTCTGTATTAATATTCTGTAATCGTACTCTATAATTTAATTCTTAAATTTTATTAGTAACAAAAACCCCTTTTAATTTTGTTGATTGTTTGTTGAATTTGCATGCACTGATTTGTTTCGTCTAATTACATTAGACTATATAGAAGTACAGATGAATATTCGATAATATGCGTGAGAAATAAAAATACAATAAAATCTATTTGCAACACGTGCTACAATTAATGTTCTAATTAATTAAGATAATTGTTTCCTGCTTAATGGATATCACAATTATCCATTAAGATAATTGTGATATTTTCATTATTAATATTAAATAAATTATGTACTTATAATGCTAGAAAAATACATCTTATGAAAGTATGTTAAACTGTTCGAAAAGTATGCTCTTGAATATTCTGGCTTCAATATTTTCTGAAATAAACCCACAGGTTGTTTTAAATTTTAAATATGACACGTCACGTTTTATTAAAGGTATCACTTTTTATTAAGTGCAGATTATTTCTGCATTTTCTTAAATGTAGATTATACACAACTTTAGTCTTTTAGCTTAAACATTAAATCTTTGAAAATACATATTAAAAATGGCGAGTTCTGCAAACTTTGAGCTAATAAATAAATTTTTCAATATCTGCAAAAATGGTCTAGTTTAGGAGACATTTTTGTATGTACCTAAACACAGAACCAGACGAGTTTTAACCAGGATCGGTTTTAGCCTCAACGACCTTAAAAACATACTTTTCAATGAAATTCTGGTAATCGACAATATTCATAAATCCTGTATTTTATTTTATGAATCTTATATATTTTTCGTTCGTCTTTATGCAGAAAGGAAAAATGGGTGTAACTTGAGCCTCTCCTAAGATTGATCAACTTAAATTATAGTACCAGTAACTGCAAGTAGGTTTCATATATTTTAACACATTTCCGATTGGAAACTTTACGAAGGGTTGAAAAGCAAAATGAACTACTCGACAAAAGGTAGAAACTAAATTACTTGAAATAATTTATTCTGGACCCTGACCATGATATTCTGTTATATGAAAATAGATAACCGAAATTGTTCTGTATTTGCATACAAGTAGAGAATACATTAATATCTAAATAGATAGCAACTAGTATACTAGTGAATTCACCTTCCCGATGAATTCGCTTGCCCATGAATCCCTCGGGGTACGTATTTGCCATCGGTGCCGAACAACTACGCTACGTCCGATGTCTGAGTTCGGTTTAGTCTGGCGTGCTTTACACGCCAAGCTAAACTTAACCTCAATTAAAATGCCTACCCATGAATCTCCCGATACCCTATGTGCCTACGGCGCGGACCGATATTCGCCTCCCCATGAATCTCTCGGTCACTCTATTTGTCCGCTTTTCGGCAGGTGCGACAAAGGCTGATCTAACCTAGTAATGATTGTAATGTAAATACAAATATTAATGGAAAGTTCTCTGAAAAGTATTTAAATTTCATCTTTGACAATATCCGAGTATGTATTATATAATTTGTGTCGTAAATCAGTAGCTATCGTACAGGTTAATTTTATTAATTTGTATCGTGCTTTTGTAGTCTTATGTAACTTATAATCTATCGAATCTACTGATGCGAGATTTTGTATAATTATGTTAAGCATTATTTTTGTAAGAAAAGAGTCTAAATAGGCATTTTCTGAATTGTAATTAAATTTAGAATGTTTGGATTTCCAGGTGGGGGCAAATTCCCAATTTTATGGACCAATTTTATATAATGCGGTAATAATAAAACATTTTCAAAAGGAACCAAGGTTGTATGAATGACATTATTTTTACCCGGTATTAAGGCGTCCCAAAATTGTCAGTCAGATTTTGTCCAATAGACATCTGTGGCTGGACAGTCCTACAAGCAAAGGAAGCAGGGATATCTCATATAAACTGCCTGCTGGCCGAACAACATGGTTAGTATTTTGAAGTCTCCACAAACCATCCAGCGATGTTCTTGATATTTTATTTTCTCAAGTCGTTATAGTTTTCTTTCAAATGCACCGAGTATCCTACTGGAAGTGATGCAAATTTATTACTATTTTTTGACGAGTAAATGAATAGATGCCTCTCGGAGAAATCATATTCTATTTCAAAATACTTCATTAGACTTTGAACATCTTGGATCTAACATTTTGGATCTAGCAAAATGGCGGAAATTTTCAAACAAAAATTATCAGTTTTGCCTCAAAAACTATGAAATATGTATTGACATTCAGACAAGTTTTGTTGTTTTGTATGCTCGGAGATGTTTCGATTTTTTTTTAAATAAATTGTCTAAAATGAAAACTAAACAGATACACAGGTTGGTAGTTTTATCAACTGTGCGAGCTACGAAAAACGGGTAGCCTATCGGAAGATGGTCCTATTTTTGCAAATGGCGTCTTAGGTCATCTGGAGTTTTACATTTGTGAAGTAATCAGAAGCAGAATACACGTAGACAAACCTTGGATTGCTACACTCCTCAAGAACGAGAAATAATTGTGACAATGTTTTTGACAAATAATTGGTCGGTGATTTTGGCTCAACATCAATTTCGTCATCGATTCGCTGGTCGTGCGGCACCAACTGGGCAAGCAGTTGATGCCGCTGGGTCAAAACGGGACAGATGCAGACGTGGTCGGCCCCGATGCAGTCGTTTGGTCTAGACTATTGCTGAAGTGGTTGCAGGTGTGCAAGAGGAGCCTCAAACATCAACCAGAAGACGGGCTAAGCAATTAGACATCAGTAGACTGTCTTTACAGCGAATTTGGTGAAAGAGTTGAAGATGCTCCCATACAAAGTCCAAACAGTGCGTCAACTATTGCCTGCAGACTCTGATGAGAAATGGGCTGATGAGAAATGCGCCGCATTCCACCTATGAGGATACGTGAATAAACAAAATATTTTTTCGAGGACGAGGTCGACAACACTGTTACTGTGACTCGTGAGCGCTACAGAACCATGATCAACGACTTCTTGCTGCCGCAAATTGAGGGATTAGGTTTGGAGAACATGTGGGTCCAGAACCGCATACATAGCACAAGCGACAGTGGAAATTCTTCAGCAAGCGTTTCCCGGCCGCTTAATCATTCTCTCGTTTTGGCGATTTGCACTTCCTCGCAAGATCGCCCGATTTGGCCGTTCCAAAATTCTTTCTGTGAGGTTTTTGAAATCCCGGGTTTATACGAAAAAAACCACAGACCTTGGCGGCCCTAAAGGAGAACATCCGAGTAGAAGTGGAGAATTTATTGGTAGAAGTTTTGACAAAAGTTATGGAAAATGCTGTGAAATGAGCCCGAATGTGCATCAACTCTGGCGGCGACTACTTAACAAATTTTATCTTTACGACTTAATGTAACAACATCTAAATAAACATAATAAATAAACGGAAGTTACTGCCTTAGGAAATTGAGTGAGGCCTTTTGCGTCACATCGTATCTTGGTTCCTATAAAAGAAGCAAATGTAAAGTCGCGGAAATGTGTATAGCTTGAAGAGATCTATCTTCCAAGAGTTTCGGGCTTATGTTAATGTCAGAGGACCCGAAAAAATAATATGCCTGTTTCAATTTTAATCCGATTATAAGGGCCGAAAAAGCGTTGAACGTTGATTGTCTAATTTTCTGTCGACATAACGAAATGTAGTAGACCAACGAAATAATCTTTTTCTAAGAATTTTTTTTTTCTAATAAAGTTAATGCAGCTTTTAATGAAAGAACATATTGTAAATAATAAGAACATTAAAATTACGACTTTTTTAATTTTCAAAATTGTTGCTGAGATCAGTCCTTTTATATGGATAAAGTCTAGACTACAAAACCTCTATTATTAAACGATTCATTAAATAATTTTCGAAGTA
>WYDF02310078.1:0-28540 GCA_009867245.2 Adranes taylori | reverse complement strand
TCAACGTTGAACGCTTGTTCGACCCTTATAATCGGATTAAAATCGAAGCAGGCCTATTATTTTTTCGGGTCCTCTGATATTACCTTAAGCCAAAAAATGTTTAAAATTCGTTCGGGTAAAGTGCCGCATAAAGCGAATCCGCATAACATAGAGCCAAATCGATCATAATACTGTACTGCGTAATACAATAATATACTTATATTAGTCACAGTAATGTAAAAATAGAAACGGAGCACGCACTAAGGATTGTGGTTATAGGGGGCATCCCGCATAGATCGTTTGCCTTCTCACTTGCTTTTTCATTGTGCTACTGAACAGTTTACAGTTTGTTTTAATTTATTTGTATTGGTTACGTGATGAGTGCCAAACGCAAAAGGACTGTTGTGTCTATAGAAACTAAATTACAAGCCATCAACAATGGGCCTATGCTACAGGAAAAGGCTAAAACAATTTAAAGCAGAAGAAGAAGAATTTATAGCCAACAGAGGGTGGCTTCATCGCTGGAAAACAAGATTTGGAATCACGGAGCTAAACATTTCTGGCGAGAAGTTATCGTCCAGTCATACCATCGTACTACAGTTCAAGGACGAATTTGAACTGTAACTTTGATTAAAGATGGAGATTTCTCACCTCAACAGATTGTTAACTGTGACGAAACGGACTTGAACTACCGTATGCTTCCTACAAAACAATTGCTTCTAAAAAAGAGGGATCCGCTCCTGGTTTTAAAAGGTCAAAAATAAGGTCACATTCATGGTTTGCTCTAATGCTAGCGGGGATTGTAAGTTAAAGTTATTGATGGTAATTAGGGAAATCTGCCAAGCCCCGTGCTGTAAAAAATGTGTCTATTCCTAGCCTGCCTGTGCAAAAGTCAGAAAAATGCATGGATGGACGCTAAAATTTTTAAAAACTGGTTTTTCACTGACTTTGTGCCACAAGTTGAAAAGTTTTTAAAAGAAAGCAACCTGCCTCGAAAAGCGCTTTTAGTAATGGACAACTGTCTTGCTCATCCTGATACAGAAGAAATGGTTTCTCGCGATATAAATACCATGTTTTTATCTCCCAACGTCACGCCTCTTCTCCAGCCCATGGACCAAGGTGTGTTGGAAAACTTGAAACGTAACTATAAATGAAAACTTTTGAAAAGCCTCATTAGCGCAATTGATGAAGGAAACGACGTCGTACAGACTCTAAAAATTACAATGAAAGATATTGTTTACATGTCAGCTGATGCATGGAACGAGGTGAAAAGTTCAACTCTTCAGAAATCATGGAGGAAGTTATTAAACTTCACGGAAAATTAAAGAACTTTGTCCATAGAGCATGACGATGAAGACCACCTCAACCACCTCAGCAGCTAGCTCAAAGATTGGCAGATGAAACGATCACTGAAAACGATGTAGTCGAGTGGATCAACGCATACGAACAATTTGAAGTGATTGATGAGATGATAGTAGAGGCAGTGACTGTAGAGGCTGAAGAATGTGAAAGTGACAATGAAGACATTGAAATGGAGAATGAGAAAATTAGCCACAGTGAAGGATGCAAACCGATAGAAAAGGCCATCGAGTACCTAGAACAACAGTCAGAGACAACTTCAACAGGCTTTCTACTGCTACGACGATTGCGTGAAATGGCGGCAAAGAAGCGAGCGAATTTCGAACAGAAAACACTTATGGACTTCTTCAAGAAATAACTTTCTTAACTGGAACATGTACTGTATATAGTATGTCTTTTTTTCTTTTTTTCATTTTGTATTTTTATTTATACGTCATTTTTTCATTTCATAGTACAGTAGATGCCTTTTTTCACATCTTTGACCACGTTTTCATTTATTTCACCAGTTACCATACGTTTTCCTCTCGATTTTTGACAGAGTCCATGTTATCCGAGTTAGTCTCGGTCAACATTACTTCGGATAATTGAGGCTCTACTGTATTATATTCTAATAAAAGATTCACGATTAAAGCGCTCTGTCTTTTTTTTTGTGTAAGCTTCAAGGACTATTTCTAACTTTCTCAAGAAAAGATTCAATTCCCCACTTAACGAGCGATATATTGTTATTATTATCACGTGGTAATTGCTATGTTGGATTTCTGTCACGCAATATTCAAAATCTATTTCAATTGCAGGTGTTACATATGATATATATCATAGATCATTTTGTAATTATGCACACTCCTTCACCTCGTTAATTGATACTACCGTTTTACATTTTTCTGAGGAGTAATGACTTGTCTCTTGAAGCCAATGTTCTGATAAGCATATAATGTCAGGGTTATTCTCTATATGAATGTCGAATTTATTTTGTTTATTGTTTAGGCTTCTTATGTTTAAATGAATGAATTTTATCTCATTCAGTTGATTATGCATATGTATAATTTTGAGTTTTCGATTGTCTGGGTCTTTCCCGAAAAAACGTATTATTTCATTATTAGTCCATTAAGGCACAACTCGGACGATTGCAATTCTTCGAATAAATCATAATCTAAACCTATTTTGTATGACCGATTTTGACCTTTTAATTGTATTTGTTCAATTTGGAATGTTCTGTGTGGGTACCTATTCATTAGATATTGCTGCATAGTCGCTGTTGTAAAAAAAAACGCCTACCTTTCGACTATAGCCATTGTGGGCATAGTTCAAGCAGGCAAATTTATAGGCCTCACGCTAGTACCAACCAAGAATAAATTCGTGGTAGTTCGTGAACGAGTGTGATAATAAGGACCTCCTACCTTCTTATTCCTACACCCATGTCCTTAGTTCTTCCCAAAAGACTATGAAAGAAGACAACACTCGTCTCGGGGAAGGTGGTTTTTTTTCATGCCTGTGCTTTTAATTCTATTTGCGGTTTATTGCTAATTAATTTGTCTCGCTATTGTCGCGCATTTTGTCAAAGGTATGCGATAAATCCAATGAAGTTTAACTGATCTGGAACCGTCTCCTACATTGTTTGCAAACATGATCAAGTACCACCACTTAGTTAGCCACCACTTAATAAAGCGAGTGGTGAATTTGCATCCAAGCGTGGATGGCATTTATCATGTAGCTACTTTCTGTACTTCTACTGGACAGATGCAGCCTCCTGTCAAAAAACTCTGTCCACTCCCCAACCAATAATCTTTTCGTTAGTCCATCATTAGAATAGGAAAAAAGCATAGCATTTTTCATGGGCGGTATGTTTGTTCTGCATTTATCGTCCACCCCTTGTAAATATCGTTTTGAATCAACTAGTTCCGTTCGTTTTTTTTAACTATGTATGGATGTATTTAATTTTAGGATTCTTTTCTTGCACGTTCGCTAACAAAAATACTTAAACATGCGAAACTAGTTGATACAAAACGATATTTACAGATGGTGGATGATAAATTTACAAGTGTTTAAATTATGTACATTTTATAGATAACTTTCCAAATTCCTAAATAAGAGACACTCACACATACACACAGGATGTACAGGCAAGGCAATGTCAAAATTTCTGATCGAGTAAATGTTTGCCTACAATCATTTCGAAATCCAAGATTTGCAACGATTTTTATTGCTTTTCTCTGTAAACCAAAAAGATAAATGCCCTCAAAGCAACACACGATAACTGAGATGACTGTGGCACATAGCCTAGTAAGCTGTTTTATGCGTTGCTTCTTACACAGTACCTGCAAATTTACGTAGAGAAAAAACAGAACTTCCAGGTAATGACCTTGTTGAGACCACAATACGCAGTTGTCTAGAATTAGTCCTAGGAATTTCATGCTGTTCGCAGTTGGAATTTCAGGCAAATCTTTTTATTGGGTAAAAATAAGTACACTTCGTACTACCATCCACTATCTAACACCTATCCAACACTTATAAGGTACAACACTAACCTTCGCGACTCCCCACCATCAACAAAAAACCCAATTCTATTGACTTACAGAATCCAATAACTAGTGCCAAGAACCACAAGGCTCACTTATGCAGTCAATTACCAGACGGAACCAGCAAAACAGGTCACAGTAAATTATATAGCAAACAAGAAATCAGAAAATTATTTCAATCTAGCAATATCCCATCTGGAATCGCCCTTGAAACCACCCATGAAAGGTGTCGCTCCAATGACCCACGACATTAGCAACATACCGAGTTATCGAAAAAGTCCTATGAACACTTCATCGGAAGCTATTAAGCGAGGTGCACCCGTCGCCAATACTACCCAGTGTATGCAAGGATCTGTATCAGTTGCCTATGAAACAGGACAAGCACAACAATTTTTATTTTGTTGCTTTTGTCAAAATCAATTTGACAGAGGTAAATACAACACAACGTTCCACCTCTAGTAGATTCTACAAACTACTGCTTGTGTAAACAATTATACCCCAGACACATTGAAATAAGCGCATTGAATTTTGGCATTGAAATCACCTATTTACATCAAGATTTCTTTGCTCGGTATTTTCTTTATTGTCACTTCGACAGTTCGATAAGATTCCTCTATCTCTTCGTCATTAGAACCATGAGTGGGAGTATATAGTGCCATGATGTTTAGGGCAGCAGAAAATTTCATATTAAGCTTCAAAGACATTGCTCATTCGTTCATCGGTTCATAGCCCAGCACAAAGTTGTTGGTTCTATTTGATACCATTATACGACACCATCTTCTCCATCGGAATAATACCTTGTGCATTCCGAGGATTTGAAATTACCACTGTTCTTTCAATGGGTTTCTGTAATACTCGCCAGATCAATTTTGCCGCAGCTTAGTTCCTCCTGGATAATCTGAAACTTACCTTGCTGATTGAGCCCGCGCACGTTCCACGTGGCAAAGCACATTCCACGTGGCAAGTAAAATTTAGGGATTATAATATGATTCAACGCGATTCCCTTTAAAACTTTACCCCATATGAGGAATTTGGCTTTAAAAGTTCCTTATATATATTATAAGCTATGTTAAAAAAATGTCATGATATAGATACCGCAAAAATCATATTGCTATATGTTTTACGTTGTATAAGGTCTATAATCAAGTACTATTGTAGGTTAATGTATGTTATTCTAAGCATCAAGTCCAAATGACGGGAATAGGGGATTTGAGTTCGATTCTATTCCTCATCTAAGTTCGCCACTGATTTGTGCGTAAAAATTACACCCAAATAAATGACTGGATTGGATACACGAAATATGTAGTGTCTTAATGTTGTATAGGCTGTACCAATAAGAGTGGCAAATTTAAATTTGGCGCCAGTTTTGTTGTTGTAGTTTGACAGTTCAATGATCAGACATTTCACCATTAATACAAATGGATCTCTATTCCGCACAAGAACACATACTTATTGTTAAACCTTTCTTTAAAAATGGTGAAAGTTTAACTGCCACGATTCACAAATTGTGCTCAATTTTTAGAAGATAAAATGTTCCAAGTGCTTCAACTGTGAAGAAAATAATTGAAAATTTCAAGAGGTCTATGTCGGTTACTGATATTAGACCATCGACACGTGTTCTTCCAAGTCATTCAACAGAAAACATCACGGGGCTGTTCGCTAGAGTGTAGTCGAGAGAACAGGAAGAACCACTCGGCATCGAGCAATAAAATCATATGGCAACAAAATCATTTTCAGTGATAAGGCTCATCTGCACATTAATGGCTTCGTAAACAAGCATAATTCCACGACCACGACTACCCAAACCTTGAAGGAAGAGATTAGGCTCTGTAACACTGAAATCCAGCCATATTTATGACAAACTGTGTTTGATAATTTTAAGGATCTAAATACAGCAATATATTGAATGTGAAGGCTGCACGAAAGAAGTTGATACAGACAGCATCCGACAAATCAGCATGGAAAAGTATGGAGGAAGCCTATATCCATGAGTGGACGATGACAGGCTGAGGAAGAAAAGGAAGAAGAAGAAGATTGATTGTGAATAGCGTGCAAAATACATCTTTGCGATAGCTGTGCTTTTTTATTCTAATCAACTTTTGTTCTAACCAACTATTGCGCTTGTTGAATGTTAAGCATGCGACGTTAAATTAGAAAACTAGCTATAAAAGTAACATCATCGACAGTATTAACCTACAGTATATAGTATCTAGTAATACTTCTGATTTCCAGTGTATGATAAATGGTGTGGGGAAGGGGATTTTTCCCACGAATTTTTCCCATAGTTCTTAAAGAAATATTATGAAAATTCTTGTTGCCAAATTTTAAAATGTGATATGTAAACGAGATTTTTTATGGGAATAAATTTTTTTTTTTTATTATAATAAAATTAGTACTAATAACAATGTATTTTATTATAATAATAAAATTGTTAATAAAAACCTGTTATAGAATTGCATCTCCTTATTGGAGCGATTGGGATCAAAGTGTTCGTATCGTTAACTACAATTTGAGCCCAAGTTTTATTAATTATATTAATATAATTGTATGGTCAACATTCGTTTCACACCACGAACCGTACAATCTTGTGCCACTTCATGCCCGGCGGATCCACTATTCCGTCACCTTATTTGTTATATGATGCATGAAATGGCGAATGCCCCGGGCAATACTATGCAACGTTTGGGTCGGCGTTTGAGTACTTTTTTTGTTAAGTTATGTACGAAATGGCAGATAGTTCGAGCCTCACTGATCACCGTATGAGTCGGCAAATAAAAATTGAGTATGTTATGTTAGTGGGGTATTCACCATTAATGTCGATTATATGTTAGAATGTATTAAAATATTAGTGAATGCTTGAGATTCGATTTTTGGGCACTTCTTTCTCAATTTACTCGGCTCACAGGCCATCTAGGCTCAGGCTCCAGCGATAACGTCGTTTGACATATGTCATTTGAAAAATCCAATACAGCGGTTTTAAGTAGTATAAATTGAACAGTTAGTTCTAGGACACATTCCGCCACATCATGCTCGGCGGAACCACCATTCAGTTACCTTCTTTGTTATATGGTACATTAAATGGCGAATTCTTAGGGCAATGTTAGGTAACGTATGTATGTCGGCTAAAAGTGTGTGTATGTTATGCTAGTGGTGCATTCACTATTCCGTTACCCTTTTTGTTAAATGATGTATGAAATGACGGAAGGTTCGAGCGTTACTGAGCATCGTATGGGTCGACAAGTAAAAATTGGGTATGTTAGTGGTGCATTTACCATTCATCTCGCTTATATAATAGTGTATTAAAATTTGGCGAATTCTTCAGAGTCGATTTTCGGGCAACTCAATTTTCTTAGCTTTCAGGCCGTGTAGGCTCAGCCTCCAACGATAACGTCGTACTAGTATAAATTGGACAGTTCTAGAACACTTTACGCCACATCATGCCCGATGGATCCGCCATTCCGTTACCTTCTTTGTTATGTGATGCATGAAATTGCGAATACTTCAGACAATACTATGCAATGTATGGGTCGGCAAAAAGTGTGTATGTTATGCTAGTGGCGAATTCAACCATTCCATTTCCTTTTTTGTTTAATGATGTACTAAATGGCGGATCGTTCGAGCGTTACTGGGGACCATATGAGTCGGCAAGAAATTGGGTACGTTATGTTAGTGGGGCATTCACCATTCATCTCGCTTATATGATAAAATGTATTAAAATTTGACGAATTCTTGGGAGTCAATTTTCGGGCAACTCAGTTTTCCTAGCTCACAGGCCGTCTAAGCTCAGCATCCAGCAATAACGTCGTTTGACGTAGGTCATTTGAAATATCCAATGGGCTGTTTTAAATAAATATATATATATATATATATATATATATATACTACATAGAGAAAATTCTACATAGAGTAGATTAGTAGATGCTACATAGAAAATTGTGAGTGTCGAATTACTTTCTAAAGAAAACCTGTATCTTTAGGATATCCGTGCACTTGATGTTAGCGTGAATTATATCTTTTGGTTTTTTTGTGCAATAATTGGACTTACTACAAATGTCAGGCGTAAAACAACAAAATGTTTTGTCCACCTACATATAACTGCTCCAGAACATATGTGAGAACCTACTTATGAGTGTACGACGGTCCTGATATGCGAGAAAATTTGCAATTAAATATATCATTCTGATGTAATATGACTATCCAACAATTCATACAAAAAAAAATTAAAAATATGTTTAAATGTACCTACTTATAATAAAATTTGCACAGTTGCAATAAATTTGTAATATAATATATCCGTACAGGCGTATGCGATTCTTGCTTTTTAACCAAAACATAAAACATATGTTTGCACAATTAATAAGAATTAATTAAGCAATAAATATGACATAAAGACCGAGAATAAATACTTTTACTTAAATTATTGTTTACAGCATGTTTAAATTAACGTTATAACGTCAAATTATTATTTAAATTATCTTTTATTTTAACGATTATAAATAATCGTTAAAATATTGCTTATTGTAAAAAGATAAAGGTTGGTTTATAGATCACTTATCATAATACAAATATATAATTGTTGGAGCACTTACAGTACTGTAGAGCTTATAAAAGCAACAATTTTTCTCTACAAATGAAAAGGTGCTCGGATAACTCCAGTTCATAAAGATGGAGATGCTTTTAATATAATAAATTATAGACCTCCAATTTCTAAGTTCTCACAAATATTAATTTAATTCAAGAAAATCGTAAAACTATAATCAACATATTGTACGGTCCTCAGCCAATACTTATGCATCAAAACACTCCATTCACGACTACGTATTTGCCTAACCAAGCAGAAAATGCTGAAGAGTTCTCATTCAGTAATCTTCACATTTCGAACAACCACAAACATTAACCGCAGGAACTTTCCTGATGAGTTACGCCAAGGAATGGTACGAGATATACGAAACACTCAACCTTCCTCAACAAATGTTTCGAGACATTCTTCAGAATAGTTTCGGATGCGAAGATGGAAAAAATCCACAGACTGTGTGAAATCAAGTAGTTTTAAGTCTAATGTACTTATTTTAATACAACCCTATTTCTAAGTTCTCACAGATATTGATTTAATTCAAGAAAATCGAACGACTGTAATCATCATACTGTACGGTCCTCAGCCAATTCCTATGCATCAAAACACTCCATTCACGACTACGTATTTGCCTAACCAAGCAGAAAATGCTGAAGAGTTCTCATTCAGTAATCTTCACATTTCGAACAACCACATAACATTAACCGCAGAAACTTTCCTGATGAGTTACGCCAAGGAATGGTACGAGATATACGAAACACTCAACCAACCAGATGCGCTTTAGAAGCGGTTTAATTGGGAAGAAGCAAAAAATCCACCATTAACTGTAAGTAGTTTTAAGTCTAATATACATATGTAATGTATAAAATTGTTGTAGACAGGTGACCAAAAATTGTTTCAATAATGCGTTTTTGTATTTATATTTGATATCCATGGCCCGTCTAGGCAATCAAATTACTTTTTTTGAATATCGTTGTATTACAACGATGGTACAATTTTTGGTCACCTGTCAACAATTTTATACATTAGATATTACGGGGCCAATACAACGATATTCAAAAAAAAAGTAATATACATATGTATCTTAATACATCCCTGTTCACTAATATTGATTTATATTAAGAAAATCGTAAGACTATAATCGTAGTTTTGTTTTTAATACTAATCGCTTTATTTTGTAAACGCAAAAGATTCAGATTACACTTCCATATTAATTGCACCTAGTTATGTAATCTTGCTGATATAACGAACTTACACTCAAGGAGCTGGCCATTTAGTCGTCAATCATGCTTGTTGCAATTGATGAAGCGATTAGGTTGAAAATTTCTCAAGCCTGAAGATATTGTAAAATATATGTTCGTGCACTCTTAGAGACATTTGAATTGAAACGCGATATTAATGCAGATATTGAAGTTTTACTTAGGTTTTGTATGAACTTATGCTCGAAGTGAACTGTTACGTTGAATATGTTTTTGAGAATTTAGTTTTTCTACGAAACGGAAATGTCTACAATATATGTTTCAACAGAACATCTACAGAAATAAAGATTAATTATTTCATGTGAACAATGTCCACAATGTACCTAACTATTCAGTCATATTAAAAATTAACAAATATTCTGAGGAAACATTGATGTATAGTTTTTAGTAGACTCTAATTCGAACTGTAAGTGAAAGTCTTTTACAAGAATAAATGGAATCGAAAAATGCATTAATTTTACTAATTATTATATAAAAGTAATGACAATAACAAAGACATTAAATGACAATAGCTGAAGAGTAAATAAAATCTATACCGTAAGATGAGGATACTTTATGACCCATTTTAAGGTTTTCAATGATTATTTCTAACCCCTTCAGCTTTTTTTTTGTTTGTAACAATTGTATATGAATTATGCATTTTTTGGCTACCAGTTTAGTATTTCAATCCTGAACTGGTTAATTTTTTACTAATTAAATCAAGTTGTCACAATTTACCCCGTGGATTGGGGTAACTTTGTGACAGTGAGTTATTTCCATTAAAATACATAGGAAACAAGAACTGACACATTGTTACCACACACAGTTGAATAATTGTCATATTTAATAATACATTAAACTTGAAAAATGTACAAAATTTAGAAATAAACTTAAAAACACAAACATTGAAATACAACAATTGTCCCAAAGAAATATAAAATCATCAATAAATACAAGTTATAACTCAGAACCACATCTTACAGAAAATTTTATATTGTTTTACAAAAAAATCTTCAAAATTTTGTATTTCTGATACTTCAAAAACCTGCCGTTTTGATGTTCCTACCAATTTAGGCTCCCAAATCTTTTGCATGATATCTTCAAATTTTTAATCAATTTCTTCTGCAACTTATGGCCATCTCCAAGTTGTAATACCTGCCTTATCCATAACTTTTACACGTACACCCTCCTCGTCAACATTTGTGACCTGTCCAGGATAAAAGTTTGTTGCATATTTAACCATAATGAATTCTCCATTGTTTATTATTTTACTGGCATTGTTAAGCCTTTCTTCTTCTTCATTGTTAGAGGTAAAACTTATATTAATATCCATTCTGTCATCACTTTCTGCAAATGAGATGATCTCTGTAGTAGAACTATCACTTTCTTCGTGTACCTATTTCTTATTTTTTCAGCGCTTTATTTTTGCACCTCTGCTATTTTGTTTTGCTCTTAAACCATTGCAAGTGGCAATTGATGTTGATGGATGAGATTCAATTGATGGGTGGTAATATCCGATGCACAAATTTAGTGTTTCCTGGAGGAACGTTCATCTTAGCTCGTTTGCATCGCTTTTTCTCAGTTACATCTTTACGCTTTTCTTTCAATCGTTCTAGAAAGACTTCACTAACCGATATGAAGATTATTCTTTTCAACAATCTATTCTGGTAGTCTGTCTAGAACTTCTTTTACCTATACAGGAAAAATTTCTGTATGTGCTTTCTTGAACCCAACAAGATTTTTCGATCCATTGTGAAGTTCCTCCATTAATTGTTTTATTAAACGTGGAAATTCATTCTTTGGTATTTGCAAACACCTACAACCTGCTGCAGAAATTTATCAATTCTCGAGAACCTCCCTCCACTTCACTTTCATTGGGCTGAAAAATGCAACATCCAAGGGCTGGACTAAGTATGTAGCATTAGGGGGGAGTGCAATAAATTTAATATTATTCTATTCATATGCTTTAAGAACATCTATACTAATGTGGGAACTAAGGTTATCTCCAATTTTAACTTTTGTTCCATCTTGTATTTTTAGGATAGAAAGCATTAAGGACATAAACCAATCCTGAAAGTCAGTGTGGTTGAACCAACCTAATGGCGTTCTATTAAAGCGCGCTCCAATAGGACCACCTTCAATCCACTCAATGAACATCCTTTCTGCTTTGTAATTGACATATAATGGAGCAATTCTACCTTCTGTATTCCCACACAGCAAGCTTTTGATGCATTTCTGATTTGTTATGGATATGTTGTCCTTCGTTTTGTGATTATTTTCTTATAGCCTGGATCATCAACAAGATTGGTTGCACCTCCTCTTTTAAATTATTAAAAAACTGTTAATAATAGTCTCGTCATTTGCAGCTCTTGCATATGTTATATTTTTTGCTCTGCGTACTGATATCATACGTGCACGACGATGAAAAAATGCTTGGGTCCATTCCTCACCTGGTAGATTGGCAGTAAAACTATCTTCATTTCTTCCTAACCTATCTAAATACGCCTAACAATTAATCTTAAATTTAAAGTTGTTACTGGGAAGCCAAATGTAGCCATAGCTACTGAGTAATTTAAAAACATCATTTCTTTCTCTTCACTGAAAACTTTTGGGCGTCCAACAGATTTTCCATTATTTTGTTTCAGTTTCAGCCACAAAGTATTTCGATGTATTCCAAAACTGCAACAAAAACATGTTGCTTAATTAGATTAAAATAAAGACATATTGGTTTTGACTCAATAAATGGCTTCCCACAAAACTTTGAACATACCATTCTGATGCTTTGCGGATGGACAGCTTATTTTCCCGTATTGCCTGAACAGCCTTTTCTAAATGCTCCTTGGTATAATTTCTGTAAGGTCTTGAGCCTAGTTTCCTTTTGTAAACTTTACACATGGTGGAATGGACTAATTTGTTTGCTAGAATCCCTTAGGAGACAAAACAAAAATAATTCATATCAATTTTCAAGATAAACGGGGTAATTTTGGGACAAAATATCTGCCACAAAGTTACCCCAGTAGGTGACATTTTTATAAACAAAATAAATTTTCAAGTTTTAATGAAATAAATTTTTGAGTTAATATATTGCAAATTGGAGGTAATAAAATAGTAAAATAAAAACACTTACCTTAGATTTGATTAGTAGTATAGTTTTTAGTCTCCGATGCTTAGTATTTCCAGAACAATATAATACCTCCAAACATAATCTGAAATGAAACTCGTGTAACATTCATCAAGTTAACAAATGTGCATTTCAAAATGGCCACATCTAGCACCACATTGCAAGCATAATATTAATAATTTAAGTTGGCGAACCTGACAAATATAATGGTGGTAAATTCAAAAATAAATAACTTTGGGACAGGAGGTCCCAAAGTTACCCTGGCAGTCACAAAGTATCCCGTAGTGCTGCTTTTCTGATAAAGCACGTACACTGATTTAAATTTTAATAAAAAATTTTAATTATAACAAATCTTTAAAAAGCGGATCTTTAAGCGGAGCGCCACTTCACCCAAAACGGATAAGGCGCAACTTCACCCATTATTATAGGAATCATCTGTTGTAACATTTGAAGGACTACGATTGACTCACTAAGAAGACACCAAACGGTTGTTCATTGGAAATAAAAATTCACCTTATAAATTATTAAGTTATAAATACAACCAGATTACACTTGTTAGAGGAGTTGATAGTTAATGTTTCTCCTCTAACCAACTCATCTAATAAGTGTAATGCTGGTTGCATTTATGCTAGAGTAACACTTTCGGATCATTTGGAAGACTACGATTAACTCACTAAGACACCAACCGCCTGTTCATTAGAAATGAAAATTCGTCTTATAAATTATTAACTTATAAAAGCAACCAGCGTTACACTTGTTAGAGGAGTTGATCGTTAATGTTTCTGCTCTAACCAGCCCAACTAACAAGTGTAGCACTGGTTACATTTATGCTAGTCTAGCACTGTCGTAACATTTGAACTCACATTAGACATTTAAACTTGCTAAGACACGAACCGCTTGTTCATTAGAACCGATGTCTTATGAATTATTAACTAATAAAATCAAACAGAATTACACTTGTTAGAGCAGTTGATAGTTAATGTTTCTGCTATAACCAACCCATCTAACAAGTGTAACGATGGTTTCATTTATGCTAATGTAGCACTGTCAAAAACATCTGAAAGACTATGACATTTGAACTGACATTAGACATTTGAACTCACTAAGACACCAACCGCCTAGTCATTAGAAATGAGACTTCGTCTTATAAATTATTAACTTATAAAAGCAATCAACATTACACTTGTTAGAGTAGTTGAGAGTTAATGTTTCTGCTCTAATCAACTCATCTAACAAGTGTAACGCTGGTTGCATTTATGCTAGTGTAGCACTGTGGTTACATTTGAAAGACTACTACATTTGAACCCACTAAGACACCAACCACCTGTTTATTAGAAATGAAAATTCGTCTTATAAATTATTAATTTATAAACGCAACCAGCATTACACTTGTTGAGAGGAGTTAATAGTTAATGTTTCTCCTCTAACCAACTCCTCTGACGTTACACTTGTTCGAGGAGAAACATTTATGCTGTTTGCATTTATGTCGTAACATTTGAAAGACTATGACATTTGAACTCACTATGCCATCAACCGCCTGTTCATTAGAAATGAAAAGTCGTCTTATAAATTATTAATTTATAAACGCAACCAGCATTACAGTTGTTAAGAGGAGTTGATAGTTAATGTTTCTCCTCTAACCAACTCCTCTAACAAGTGTAACGCTGTTTGCATTTATGCTGGAGTACTCCTGTCGTAATATTTGAAAGACCACGATTAACTCACTAAGACACCAACCGCCTGTTCATTAGAAATGAAAATTCGTCTTATAAATTATTAACTTATAAAAGCAACCAGCGTTACACTTGTTAGAGGAGTTGATAGTTAATGTTTCTGCTATATCCAGCCCATCTAACAAGTGTAGCACTGGTTGCATTTATAGTAGTCTAGCACTGTCGTAACATTTGAACTCACATTAGACATTTAAACTTGCTAAGACACGAACACGTTCATTAGAAATGAAAATTCGTCTTATAATTATTATTAATTTATAAACGCAACCAGCATTACACTTCTTAAGAGGAGTTGATAGTTAATGTTTCTCCTCTAACGTTACACTTGTTAGAGGAGAAACATTTATGCTGTTTGCATTTATGTCGTAACATTTGGAAGACTACGACATTTGAACTGCGTTCGAAGAGTTTTTTCTTTTGCGACAGAAAGACAATGAATCAATTGTTCAGTTTTGCTTTTGAAAACAAATAAAAGATAAATTCGAAAACCACGTTTAATTTCGAAAACAGCGGCTTACGTAACACCCTTTTAAAATCTTCCGAGTTACTGGTTAGCGGGTTGCGATTTTAGATTTATTTGTGGATAACAAAAACAGCCTTACAAGTTAGGCTTGATTGCTATCGGAACCAATTCTTTGTTTGTATTTTTTATGGGTTATTTAGAACCAACTCCTCGCACTGATTCTATTCCTTCTTTCTCAATTGAGCACGCAGTTGTAATTTAAAACAACTTGCACGGAATGAAGAGTATCAATACTCACAAAAAGCCAATACAACAGGGCTCGAGTTTGTTTGATGCTGGTGTAGTTGCCCATTGTAATCCCAGCGCTAAGGAGTCGAGAGATCCATACATTTGTTGATGACTATGTAGAGTAAACGTTGGTAAGTATGAAGCCATGCACATGCACCAATGCTACGTCGATAATTGCGGTTGCAATACGGCCCAATAGGAGATGTGTCGGAGTTAGAAATGACTAGCGATAAGAGAGTTAGAAATGACGGAGTTAATTTGATATGAGACCCTCTCCTCCCCTCTCCATTTCCACAAAGTAACCTCAAATCAACAGTTCAAGTAACCAAATATTCAGAAAACTTATATTTATACCCTGTATATTTTTACATGCTTTAATGGCTTTCCTTATAACAATACCTACATGATAGCCACACTTTAACGATTACGTATTTAGAGCCTATAATACCTTAAAATCTTAATGTAGGACAGAATCGATGGATTAAAAGATTATTTTTCCTTGTACATTGGAGAGGTCCTACCCATCCCTTAAGTATGGCCCTGAATCCGCCGAGATTTAAACATTTTAAACCTTGTTCATTTCGCACACCAACAAAACTGGTGCTACAGTCGCTTATATTGTGACACTCCAATAGGCCGATGACTAGCACCCGCTCACACTGTAGCTTTTGAACACCCGCCACTGAAGTCGGCCCTGAGTAATAAATAAATAAATTACCTTTCTTGACATCAACTAAATACAATTTCGTCATACAACATTTTTTCTAATCCTAATTGATAACATAAAGGATAATTTCTTATATATAATAATTCACCTTGCCTATGTTTGTGTTTGCAAAACTCGAAAACTACTCAACCGAATTTTGACACGCTGCAAACGCTGGTCGCGGCCGCAACAATGAGGCTATGTCGCTGGCCGCCAGCCGCGGCCGTAATGCGAGAATACGGGAATATATTCTTGAAATTTTGTTAGGCATATCGCTGGTCGCGGCAATTAGACCATTTGATATCAGACTCAGGTTCATTTCATATCAGATTGAGCGACAGCGAAGCATGACCGGGTTTCGCTAGTGGCCGAGTTTCGATAGATTCAAGCCAAATATCTTATCTCATACATATATTCGACCCAAATATCTGTCTAATATCCTGCCTTATGTTTAAACTACGTTTAATTCCTCCCTCGATGGAGAAGGGAGGGCTTTACCATAGTATCTCTTTAATCTTAACTTTCTTTTCCTAGCTCCATGCAACCGACACTTCCTACATCCTTCTCTCTTACAATCTCCGCATACTCTAGAACCCCTCTTCCCAACAATGCTTTATTATCCTCCTCTTCTTCTTTCTTCCCTTCCATATTGTTTTACTTATTTCTGTCTTTATTCTTTTCGTTATATCTAACCCTTGCCTTTCTTTTTCAAAACTAACCCTCAAGTTTCCCCCCAACTTTTTTTCACTATCACTCCACTCAATATTTTATCCAGTGACACATTATTTCGTGCTCATACATCCAATACTTATTTCCACCCTCATTCCTACATCTGAACCTTGCAATCATTCTTTTATCCATCATGCTCAATCCCATACTAAATACTTTGCCATTCCCTCCTCTTCTCTAATCCACATGTACTTACTATCATACCTATTTACATCTATTGTTCCATCCCTCTCTTGCCTTTTCACATCCCTCATCCTCTCTATGACCTCATTATGCCCCATTCTTTCTAGGACCAGATTTATTCTACACTTAATCCATCCATTCTCACTTATATCTCTTCCTCCATATATCATTCCTTCCATCTATACTTTATTAACCAACCTACTGCCTTTATCTTTCAATACCTTCCACTCAAAATTTGCCTCAATTACTATAACCAATACATTATTTTTATTATTAAAACAAAGTTATTTTCTAGCGTGTAAAATATTTTTTTATGTAAGGTGCAATAGCCGCAAATTTAAAAATTTATATTAATTTTATAAAATATATTAATTTTACATATATTTTTTTATTAACATTGATTGATTGATCCATAAGGTTCTTTAAAAATGTACTTCCTTATTTTGTTTTAATTCATTGCGACCGGTTTCACTTATATAATATTAGCATCATCAGGCTACAAATTTTACTTATAACTATTACTTTTAGTTAAATTATTACTTTTTCTTAAAAATTTACTTAAAAGTGAAACGGGTCACAATAATTTAAAACTATGTGCGCTATTTTTAAACGTGCGCTTATATACTATACATTTACAAAGATCCTTAGGTATCAAATTCAAACTTACAACAAAATGGTTCTTGAATTACAATGTTCGTTCGAGGAAATATTTAAGATTCTGAGTTAGTATGTATGTATATAGTTTTCAATTTCCCATTCTTTCTCTTTGCTCATAATTCCATTCAACACCATATTCCTTTACCAAATTTTCCCACCATTTTTATCTTATTCTACACATTCTGTCTCCTTCGCTCATCCAATATCTAATTCTTCTTTCCTTAATACCACACTTAAATCTCACTATCATTCTCTTCTCTCTCATACTCTATTTCATTCTCTTCTCTATTTCATACTTCGCCATCCTGCCATCAACTTTTATTTCCTTATGTCTTCTATAACACCTCATACATTTCATTCTAGTGTTCCTTTCTTGTAATTCTACATCCATCATTCTCTCTTCTACTTCCTTTACTTTAGTAATAACAACATCAATTAAAAATGATACAAATTTATTTCTTGTTCAAGTTATTTACAATTACAAATAAATCAAAATTTTGATGGTAATTGTGCAATATTAATACCCTTTCCACCATCATCATGCAATGCAATGCCAAATTCCTTTAAAGAATCGGAGGAAATAACACCTTGTCTATTCAAAGAACTGATAAGTTTTTGATTTTTAATATTGCCTTCACATAAATTTCGAATTGCGAATATAACAACTTGAATGATAACTGAAAAATATAAAAAAGATATATGGAGTAAATTTCTAAAAATATTATAAAATATGGTTGTAACAAAGTTACTTATATAATAAAGAGTAATGAAATTAATTCGGGACTGCCTATATAAAATAAAATATTTACATGTATTATTGTGTGAAAGAAATGAATATTTTTTCATTGTGTGAATAATTTTTGTATTCAATTTCTGAGACGAAAATGTTATGGACACATGTTAAGATAAGTAAATTAAGTTTGGGAATTAATTACTATACTTATTAAATATATTTTTCCGTTATAATGAAAATTTAAAGATTATTTGTAAGAATTACATATCAATTGTTCAGCTGTATAACTGTTAACAAATTTGATGATAGATTTTGGCCGCCGTGCAATGTGAATAGTATGAGTGGGGATATTTGAAGTCTGTATACCAGCGCATATCTGAGAGATAGTTAGTACCGTTAGCCAAACGTTGCCAAGAATGCATTAAAAGAAAATCGATTAGCTATCGCCAGTATTACATACCAATATATTTTATAAGATATCCTTTACCTTCTGATAGCCGCGTATTCAGTTGCGTTAATAATATTATAATTTATTTATATATTAACTCTCGCGAATACACTCTTTTCTACAAGAACCCGTAGCGGACTAGAACATGATCTGTGACGACTTTTCACACGTTCAGTGGCTAGTAACTAGATACACTTGGCTCTTGGCCTATAATAGGCGCGTCTTACACATTTGGGATCAGATCCTGTTCCCATTCCGGGAAGAGCAGTTCAGCCGAGCCAGCCAGCCGCATAAGCCAGCCACACCGTCCAGGACATACCTGTGGGTTCGTTTGGTAAGCGTTATTATTTAGCTTGCACTATTTCCGTTGTATCATTGCATTGCATGTGTTGATTAGCTTGTTGCGTTATACGGTGTGATAGACCGTATGCATGTAACACACGTGACTAGTTTGGTAACCTTTTTCTCCGCTGCCGCTTTCTGTGTACGCAACGTTCATATGGCGACGTTGCGTACATAGTAAACTAGTGATAGTCACCTGTAGTACAGTAGAGTTAGTTCCTAATGCAACGCTACGCTGCTGTAGTACGAAAGCTTCTTTCACCGACCGATCTATGAACGTATATTATTGGTGTAACTCGTTGTATTCACTGACATACAACGCTACTGTATGCAACGCTACGCGTCTTTACTGCATACTACTAGCTAAACTGGTGGCACCCGTTTGGCATACAGTCACCGGAGGTGACGTTACGTGCCCCATAGTATTTTCCTATTATACCTTCCGTTTAATTATTGTGAAATTCATATCGAGTGATTGGACCTACTGCCATTTTTTTCCGTTGCTTTTTGTATTGTTACTTTAGCACCGCATTTAATACTTGCTTGATCCGCACCGTACCGTTAATATTTCGCTAAGCGCCGTTTTTTAGTAGTATTAATATTGTACTACCGCTTTGCTATGCGCCGTTTATTTGTTTTGTTTTTTTTAATGGGTTTGATTTCTATGTAGTACTAAGTTAAGTAAGACCGCTTATTTCTTTTAACATTCATTCTATGTAGATTAAGATTTGATTGAATATATTTTTTTTCTTTCTCTAACTATTTATTTTGTGTAGAGAGCAATACACGTTTCTGTTATAAATTTGAATGCTGTTTCACTTATTAGTAATAAGTTCAGTTACAAATGCCCTATAGTAAGAACGAGAACTCTGGACAACTCAGAAGAATCGAAGCTACCTAAACCCTCAGTAGTGACTGAGGACCGACGAACAACAATATCAGTTCTAAGTGTGGCCTCACTTTAAACTGGCCTGGTGCCCGAAGCAAATTCCTAAACACCGCAATAATATAATATCTAATTGTGCCATTAGTATGACAAACGCTAAGGCTCCCCATTATTATGACAAACGCCAAGGCAGCGTCGCGAGTGGGAGTTCCGTTTAGCATATATATCTATAATAGATAGTACGTCATATGGTCCTATTATTTACATTGAAATCATAAAAAAACGTTTTCATAACTTGTACTATCTAGGGTTCCTATACATGTACCCAAGTCTAGTTAGTTCTCAATACTCGAAGATGACAATGTATCTTTACATCTTAAGTTTTGCATATGAGTTCACGAATAGCATTTTCAAGGGTATTGTCCACTGCTTCTGAAAAGTGAAACAGTTGGCATTGAAGTTTCTTCTTCTCCTTAAAGAAAGTAAACAACTCGTCTAGACTTTGGGTCCATCACGTTTGTTTCTTTGGCCTGGTGGAAGATACAATTTGTTCGTCGATTTGAGTTGATTTTTCGAAATTGTGTGATAACTTCTGATAAGCAAACTATTGTATCCCAATCACCATTTACCGTTCTTCGATTTTCCAACTGCAGTGTTCCTACATAATCCAAATTTGAAATAAACATCGCGATCACACATTAGGAACGAATAACTTTCGTTGTTTGTTTTCCTCATTTTGTCACGCTAAAGCATTAAACTGACTATTTTTGGGTTTCGAAAAATAAATCCACATTTCGTCATTTGCACCCAATTAAAAGATTAAAGCACCTATTGACTACGCTTCAATCAAAATGCGGACTCAATCGGAAACTAACTTTGTTGAGCCCAATTTGTCATCCAAGTTTGTTCAAATCGTGAACATTAAAAACCCTCTGATGTCTCAATCTCAAAATACATTATTCGAGAACCTTTTTTTTTTATCAGACATTGACTTCCTCACTGACACTGAACCTTCCTAAGCGAGTACACTCTCTTTGATGATTTCATTTAAGAATAGTTGTTGAGAAAAGTACGATCACGTAAGAAGATCGATTAACGCAATTTTAACACACATCTACAAAGTAATAAAAAGTGACGCCAATAGAAACTAATATAGTGATATATTCTTCTACTTGTAGTATTATATTGATATATTATTCTATACAGAAACTAATAGGGTTGAGATAATCCTTTGAAAATTAATGAAATATTTGGTAGAACTTATCGCATATGTGATAATTATACTAATGTAGATTCACTGTTATTTGCATCTGGATAGTTAAGGGTAAATTTGAGTTATGTATAGTGAGAATACTTAATAAAAACAGTAATTAGTAACACAAAATCTTTCTTACATGGATTTTTGGCATCTATATTGCAACAGTCAAGCAAAACAGGAATACAATTCATATCACGTATCTAAAAATATAAAAAAATATTAAATATAATTATAATCACAGAACAAAAAATGAAATACATTATTTTGATTTTCAATACATTTCCAAGCCATATTTCCAATTAATCGTATCAAATCAGCTTTCAGCCCGAAAACAGGATTATCATGACAATTTTCGTCTAAGTTTTTCAGGGCATTTATTGGTGTAAAACAATTTTTTGTGCTGTCTTTGCCCGCTTTATGAATAGCAATTAAAATGTAAACACAGTTAATAATAAAACTCGCATTCTTTTGCATGATTTTGAAACAGAACTCTTCATTTGAACTAAGTGAAGCCAACAATTGTACAAGCAATACAAATATATTTGGATCAGTTCCAAAGGATTGCTGAAAATTTGACTTCAATAACAACCCATTAGCCTTTGAATTAAACAAGTTAATAAAAAACTTAAGATTTTCTATGGATACCAAAGAATTTTTACAATATTTACCAAGTTCTTCTAAAACAAATCTTTGAAATTGATCATTAAATTTAAAATAAAATTCTTCTAGATTTTGTGTTGTGAAAAAATGCTCTAAAAGTAACAAGAGATAATCTGAATAGTTTCCCTTATTAAAAATTAAATCTAAAATAAGGTCAATAAATTCTTGGGAATATTTTTCACCTATCTGCTTCATACAACTATATATTATCGCACTAGTAGGAATTATTAAAATATTATTCATTAAAAGTTTAAAGAGATTTGTACGAAATAAGTTCCACACTTTAAGAGCGCATGATGTATTATTTACTGTACTATTCATTAAAAACTGTAAAATCATATTATATAAATTTAAATTAACTTCAACACTAAAATCAACTATTTGATTACATATTTTCTGGGTGCTTTCAATGAAAGATTGGTCATTTATTGCAACATATTGATTTGTGGAACTACATGCAACACAATTTCTTAAACATCTATAAATTTCTGTCAACACTTGTTTCTCGTCATTAGATGGTACCTGGCAATAATCAATAAGCTTACAGAGATATGAAATATCATCTGCAGTTGAATTAGGCCTACAAAATCATTATATAAATTTCAATTTAAAAAAATTCTAACCTATATTTACGGTTTATAATTTCCCAGATGGTCCTTATTTGACTTGTATTCTTGTTTTAAAAGCTTTTTAGCTTCATTCCACAATCGATTTCTTAAAAATTTTACAACCATTGCAACTATTACTTTATTTACCATTGTTTTAGTAAGGAAAAATAATATATATAAATACCATGAATGAAAGTCACCACCATTACGCAATAAATTAAAAACTATTTCATATTTCGTTATGATGCCCACACACGCATAAGTAACTAAAACCGTTTCACGTAAATCAACAGACATAACATCACATTTGTTTTCAACTAATCTAAAGAAAAATATTACAATTACAACACCAATATGATGTAGTTCAAAACAACGTTAAAATAATGAATATTATGAATAAAAATAAGCAGGTTCCAGTAAAATATCAACATAATGAAAGTTAGTTATATTTAAATTCAATACTAAAGTACTTATCGAACAGCAGCTTCTTTTTGATTATTCCTGTTTACATTCATTTAGAATCACTTATAAAAGATATCTAACGTAAGTCTAAGCTTCACAGCACTTAATGGCTGGAATGTCTGATTTGAAACGTGTTTTTTGAGGCGGATAAAAGTTACAATGTACGAACCTAACGAATGTAATTTATAAACCAATAACAACTGGATTTCGATAGATAATAATTTGCTGTAGTACATTGCTTATGAGAAACAAACAAAATTCTGCCGCGAAAATAACACTAAAACTAATTAAAGACATAAATAAATTCAAATATCATTTGTTAAAATCAAGGAAACAAAAAGTTATAACTAACAGACAGTGATGAATCACTTAGTAATAGAACTATATAAAAATCAGATATCACAGCAGTAGCAATCAACTATCCTCTATTCATTTGCAAAAATCAAAAAATATGGCCATTATTTTATTTGCTATAGTAATTTTATATTAATTACATAGCAATATTTTTTATAAAATACAAATAAGCAATGTTTTTAACGTAACAATACCATTTAAGATGTCAAACAAAATACATGCAATATATAGGATTAACTGAAGCATGTGTGGTCCTCTTTATTTCTTATACAATTTTTGCAAATAATAGTGAATGTAGCAACATATATTTTTTATTTTTTCTTATACATTATTTTCAAAATCCTAATTGCACTACTAGAATAAAAGTTCTAATTAATAAAATACTAAAAAGCCTTTTTCACATATTACGTTGATAATAATTAGAAAGTTATAGACAAATTTTGAAAACATAAGCTGCACTTTGACCTTCACTTTGTTGCGCATACGCAACAACTTCATTCTTTAATTTGTCAGAAATCAACTTTCATAACATTTGCGTATCTGAACAAAAAATCAATAAATTCGCTATTAATACGACCGTATAAATGCGTAAAAATTGCGAAATACTTATTCGAAATTGTGGTGTGATATTGTGGATATTCAATAAAGTGCCGATCAGTGTGTAAAAGTTGTCAAAAACGTTGTAAACAATATAGCACATCACGCTAGTAAAATAACTTAGCCAGCGATTTGCGTCACACACTCTGACCTGTGCATTGTATTGAACGTTTTTGTCTTAAGAATTTTTACATTGTTTACACGGTATTTGCAAGTATGGTAAGTAATCTACGAGTGAAAAAAAATTCAGTAAAGAGTAGTACAATGCATGCCTCAACAACTACCTAATCAAGTAGATTAATTTCGCTCTAATCGAATTTACCAAGGAAGACCTTGGTTTTTACGCCATTTTACATTGAGGTTATGTTTTGTTTATACACTTTATATGCTTCTTCAAATCGTATATTTGTTTGTACGGAAGCTTCACACGCCGTGTTCGCTTCCATTTCAGATGGCAATGATGGGACCTGACGAATATGCTGCGATGATGGCCATGCAAGGATCTATAGGTGCTGGCATAGGGACTTCTCTGGGGACGACTCTGACCCAAGCACAAGTTGTTCCAGTTGCACAGGCTGTTACAACAGTTACGGCTCCACAGCAGGCTCAACAACAGCCACAACCGCAACAGGCTACACAACAAGCACAAGTACCAGCTAAAAAGGTACGTTTTTTTTTAATTGCTTGAAGTACGAAATATTCTCTAAAAATTTTTTATTGTTTATATTGTTGGCTTAGGTGTTAGTAAATGATGAATAATAATAATTGTACATCTCAACGCAAGAAGAAATTTATAAACTTATTTTGTATTATTAGGGTACGCACGATCCCGAAATACATTTCCAGAAAATCCAGGGAAAATGTAGGGAGCTTATTATGTACAAGGTTCATATGTTTTTATGTGACATTACTGAAAGTTATAGTATCTCAGTTGTTATGAAAGATAAAACTATATAAAGCGATTGACAATTTGAAACTATTTAACCAAAACTCAAATTGTTGCATTTTGTTTATTTATTTATTTTTATTGCAAGGCTCACGTGTAAGTATTCAAGGTTTTTCGTTTACTTATTTTTTTTTGTTAAAATGAATTGTTTGTTAAGGAGTCCAAAATTAATTATGTAAAACACGTAAAAATTATTTTTTTATTAAACAAAAGTTAGATGTCGAACCGTTTAACATATCTGCTTAATTATATATTTTTGTTAGTTATCAAAAAGTTCAAATATGCTTCTCAAGAAACTACGGAACATCCCCTAGAAGATGGCTCAAAAATACAGGCTTCTTTTTTCACTGAACCTATTAAAACAATTGACACTGCATTTGTTTCTAATTTTTTAAGGCTATTCCAATCAATGCATTAGTTTATTTGTGAAACCTAATATCCAACACATTGTTTCTAATCTGATTTTGGTTTTTTTATTTCATTTTTAAATGCCCCTGACTAATATTTTGCACGGGGAAATAAATAGAAATTAATAAGTGACAAGGTGAGGACTATTGGAAACTCTTGCTAATCTATGAGCCACTTGATGATAAAAATTTAAACCGGATGGTTTTTGTCTTTTCATTTGAGTTTCGATAAGTTCTTTTAGTCTTCCTGTTGTTGCAAAACATTATTGTCTTTGATAACTAGCATTACATTATTAGCATTTTATTTAAAATGACTAAATGTGATTATTATTATTGTCCTTTTGCGTAATCCAGAAATAAATACTCTCACGAAACAAAAGTTTGCATGCTCCAGATATTTTGCACTTAAGATTATATTCATTGTAAGTTACACATATTTTCTACCAAATATGTTTAAACTTTAATGTTGTTTTTGTTATAAATAGCAGAATAGAATATGTTGGAAAAATTATGTTGTACTTTCTAAACATTTACCAATTTGCTGTAGTAACAAAATTTACGACAAATTGGAGACGATCAAATTAATTTCGTATCCTCCAATGATACCTAGAGTATTTTATCCATGATAAAAAAATATCAATCGCAGGAGATAATACCTACTACATTCTTAAATTTTCCTCCCATTCATTTTTTATATGTTTAATTTGATGTTTAATTTTTAATATATCTAAATCTGCATGAAATCATTTTTATCGTTTCGGAAAGGCTATTCGGATTATAATGCATTGTTTTACATCTAGAAATGTTAGCTACATAGCTACTCTACCATGTCTTTCATCAATCACAATACAAGGTACAAGTGCACGAATTTAGTCCCATGTCTATCTTCTATAGAACGCGACGTTGATACGTTAAAAGGTTTACAATCTTTTCGATATATCTCAGCAACTGTAAAAGATAGGACATTCAAATAAACTATTGTAGAGGTCCCTAAACTTCTTCGATTTTATTTGAAACATTTATTTCAAAAATCATAATTTAACATATATAGATGGTGTTTTGTTTGTCAAATTTTGCGGCCCATTTATTTTGATAGATTTTGATAGCCCTTGTGATTTTATTTAAAATGATACCACACATGAGGGATCGAACTCTTATGAGCCCAGAGATACGACCCTTAATAACTTAAAACTTTGCTATTTGTCGCCATTCTCAGGAATACAGGTAATTCCTAAATAATAGCACATAGAAGCAAAGTTTCAGGAAAAAATATTGTACTTTCTATGAGATCTATAAGACGGTGTTATTGCAAATTAATAAATTGAATAAAAGTTCAAAGTACTGAGTATTTGAATGAAATCGAAGGAGGCCGAACCTTGACTTCGGTTTATGAATTTATTTTCAGTTATTTGCTTTATTACATTTATTTTCAATGGTTCAACTGGAGCATATTTTTACAAAGAAAATTAAAAAGTTTTTTTCTTACTTAATTAAATGTTAAAACCAATTGGTAACAACTTCTACTTAAGTCTAATGGTGAGACAATTATTGATCACGAAACGTTAAGTGGATTTTACCAATAAACCATTTGTTTTCCAGTAGGAGCACTGTTGTTTGATTTAATTTAATACATGTTTATCAGTGGCGGGCAAAGACGTTGTATTATGCTTCTCATGAAGTTTGTCCCATGCCTCCAACTGTTATAGAACGCGACGTTGCCGCCTTAAAGTTTAACAAACTTTTTGATATAGCTCAAACTATAAAAAAATATTGTAAATCAACAAGTTTTATACCTTGCACCGTAGGCAAATATGGGGACTGGGGAAATCATAGGTTGGCGAGTGCGTAGGCGAATTCAAAAGTAAGAGCACACCGCACACAGACCTGTTGACACAGAATTTTTGAAAAGTGAGCCAAAAGTGGCCGCGGCAAAGCGGACAGCGGAGCTTGCCGTGCCGTAAGCAAAAATGGGTACTCATCTTATTTTGTATTTTACAAATTAAATGTGCTATCCGGATTTCGAGATTCCAAGAATCTCCTTATTCAACCACTAATGTATTTAAATTTAAAAGCTAATACAAATGAGAAAAGTAATTAATATAAATTTAATTATATCAAAGCAATTTGTAATATGAAGTGATTTAAAAATAATACATAATCTTTATTGTAATTTAGTGTCTTGTCAAAACAAATTTATTACAAAAAACCATTTTTGGAGTGAAAATTAAAATTCAATACTTACTTAAATTAATTAGAATATTTTAAGTTAGTAAAAAGGAAATTGGTGACTTCTATCAACAAAAATTTGTTCATTTTGTCATTATGATTGATACATTTAACTTAATTATTACATAATGCTAAATTCAATAATTTATATAATATCAATGATCTAAGATTATAGACAATTCTGTATATAATCATAATTGTCAAAAGTTATTTGCTTATTTAATAGGTTGTTACTATTTTTTATTGCATAGTTAATATAGATTTGTTCAAGAAATTCTAATTGATTGGTGTTTTGCCACATATTTCAAATACTGGAATCACACATTAAGTCAAGTTTATAACCTCAAGATAAAATGTGGTCTGCAAAATGAGATACTCCATTTTTGTTTAATAATCGAATACAATCATGATGTTCCTTGAACCTAGTATGGAACATCTGGAAGTTATTCCTATATATCGTCGTTATCATGTTAAAGTATCGAATATGAAAAAGATGGAAATTTTAAGAGACAGAAGAAGGTCTTTACTGAATAGTCATGAAAGATAGTTTACATTCGATGCTTTAGTGTAGTTCTATTTGGAATTCTAAGCATTGCCGTAATGTAAGTTTTGTCCAATGAAATGGGGGCGAAAAGTGGTGAATACAAAATGTTTTTTCACATTCGATAGTTTAACATGGTAACGACGATATGTTGCCGAGGATGTACCGCAAGATAGCTTATATACACCACATTTTGTTTATAAGATGGATTTGTCTTTATTATTTTGAATTCGATTTAAATGGTTTAATGTTCTAAGGCCTATTTACATGTTTAACCTTTTAAAAATGTTTGAAAATTTCTTCTAAGTTTTCTATTTCTTCCGAAGTGGAAAAAACCATTATGATGAATAAATATAGTTATTCATCATCGGAATCACCATCGCGCCATGAGAGAATGAATTAAATGCCGCAAATTTATGATTCTATGGTGAATTTGAACTAAATGGGATTACAAAATTTGTATATGTGTCCTTTCGAAAACCTTAAAATATAAAGTATTGAAATTATAGTTCAAGGAAAGATATAAC
>WYDF02310067.1:0-15034 GCA_009867245.2 Adranes taylori | reverse complement strand
TTTGGAGGGTGAGTCTGGGGAAAATGGTAAGGGTATAGAGTTAATGAGGATCGAAATTAATAAAAGAAAGTGAGAAATTGAAAGAAAAAAAAATGTAAAGAAATTAGAAGCTAGAGATTGATATTGAATTTCTTGTGCCCATTCACAAGAAAGGAAATTCAATCGACTGCATTAATTACAGAGTCATATGCTTAGCACCAGTTCTTTAGAAGCTGTACTCATCTGTAATAGAGAAGAGACGTAGGCAGAAAATGGGGGAAGAATTGGAGGAAGAACATGCTGATTTAGACCTAATCGACAAATACAAGACCTGATCTTCTGTTTGAGAAACGCCGCAGAAACGATCCTATATAGAAGGAGATCTATATACAGCATTCATCGATCTGAAATCGGCTTTTGACAGAGTACCAAGAGAACAGCCATGAATGGCTCTAGAGAAAGCACATGTTACCCCCAAATTGATCAGGGTAATTAAAATTCTGTACAAGAGAGTTATAGACCTAGTAAAGATAAATGGCCAAACCTCAAAAGAATTCACAATGGAAAGAGGAGTGAAACATGCTGAAATGTGATATTAGAACGGGTTCGGCAATTTGAATATTTGGACAGCATCATAACAGCAGAAGGGAAAATGGTGCCGAAATAAATCATAGGTGCCATAAAGCTAGCAATCTATACTATCATCTATCAATAACACCATAATATCAATAATACCATTATAGGAAAGAGAACAGGAAAATATCTCCCAACAGTGATGTACAGATCTGAAGACTGGACATTACAAAAAAAATGAGAGAGTAAATTTACTGCCACGGAAATGAGATTCCTACGTAAAACGGTGGGAAAGACTAGAATGGATATGGGCAAAACACGAGGTTAAGAGAAGAGTGCCTCAACCAAGAACTGCTGATTGGTTTAATTGAAAGGAATGAATTTGGATGGTTAGGACACCTAATTAGAATGGAAGAGGAAAGGAAGTTCAAACCTGAGGTCTGACCTGACGGAGAGGAAGGGGACGACCTGTTGGAATGGGATAACTGTATTCGACCTTGCACGGAGGAGGAGAAATACTCCACCGGAATTAATAAATTGGCATTTGGCCTGACTTCATATGGGAAGTGGCTGAAGGACCCGGGGGCTGAAGTACCGGCTGAAGTACCTACGAGGGCATAAGGGAAAAGTGAAAGAAAGAATATATTACATAAAAATTATATTAAGTTATATTATTTTATGTGTTGATCTGATTTACTGTAGTACTACAAAATTAATTTATATTTCCGTAATAAATTATTAACCTGCATTTTTTCGATCTCGTTTTTATAGTTGGGTGAGTTAAATCAGTAGAAATGAAACTCAGGTTAAGTCATGAAAGAAAAGCTTTGTAAGGGATGTGGCCCCTACAGTCCGTAAGTGAAATATAGAATAGAACTTTTTCTAAGTTTATAACATTGAGTTGAAGACCATACAATGCCTCCCATTTCCATGGAACTGAACTTAGTTTTTATTATTTTTCGATAGACTTGACTATCATTATTATTAATCATTATTTACTTAAAGTACAATCCACTTGATATAGTAAAAGATGTAAGCATTTACAGACAAGTTTATACACCAATCTTATACACATCCTCAATGCACACTGAGTGCAGCCATGAATGAAAAACTGGTACATATATCATTTTCACAACATTGTAAAATGTATTATGAAAGTGATTTTACTTACCGACTGCTAAATGTACAGCCACCGCTTCTTTCCCGGGTGCTAAACTCCAACACCTCACACTGTGCACGTGCCGGACACCAGTTATTCCACGCAAATGCTGGGTTAAATCAGAAGCGCGATTCGAAGACGGACTCGCTTCGAGAAGAACTAGAGTGGAATCCCGTACAACTGGTAGAGTGGCTGCAATCGTCACTGTGGAAAATATTAGTGTGCAAATTGGATCGGCTACATGAGCTGATGGATAAATTTTGATTATTATTGCAGCGACCAGCACACCAACGCTTAAATAAAATTTAAAACAAACAAAAATCATAAACAGATCCGCTACTTCATCATTTATGTACTGAAAATCAGATGTTTTTTACAGCAAATTTTGATTCATGTAAAACAAACTTACCTTCATTTTACTAGATTAAGAATTAATGGGTGTTATGTGAATACAAATTTTTTTTCATGTGTTAATTGATTTTGTTACGAGCTTCAAATTTTTGATTCTCCTCAAATTAATTATGCGTCATCAGAATACAGAAGATAATTTTCAATATCGTTTGATGAAAATATTAGTGAAATGTAAACAGTACTAGTTCTAATATGGATTCCTTGCGGAATACCGTTAGAAATTCCAATGTTTTAAGAGCAATCTCCGTTCAAAAGTACTCTATCACTGAAATAGCTTAAACGAAAGATGCAAGATGTGGTGAAGAAAAAACAGAAAAGGAAAAATAGTGACGTCTAATGAGGGTGAATAGTACAAACTAATTAAGAAACAATCAGGGTATAAGCAAGTGGTGATGTAATAATAGGCATGAAAATAGGGCTAAAAGGAAAGGATGTGAGTGCGAAAGTCCTCATGGAAGAATATTGAAATTTGGAGAGATAAACCGGCTAATAGTTTATCTGGTGTGAATTTATGAGGATTACGAGTAGAATGATAAGAAAAAAGAGAAAAATATTGGAATCACCTTAATGTATGTGGGTGAGAGGGGAATTGGTTTAGTTAATTCTATTCTGTTTAATTGATTAGAATTTGTGTAAATGATGTCAACGGATAAAATTATAAATGTGGAAGACGACAGGTGCTAGAGCTTATCTCTGTTAACAAGTGAGAATTTGAGGGAAGTATAAATGGAGATTGGAATTGAGAGTACGCATATGGAGGAGAATCAGATTATCATTACGCATGAAAGGGCGAGAGAATTAGACCACGTTATAGAGGAATTAGACCACTTTCCTATTTGGGAGACGTCCCTATTAAAATCTTACATCATGTAATTCAAATTCAATCATATTTCTCAAATAACTAACCTACACTTTAGATTAGAAGTTTATGATCACTTAATTGATGTCGTGCTGCAAAAGCACTCAAATATAATAATTAATTTCGTCTGCAGAATAACTAAATAATTAAAATGTCTTAACTTTCCTCAAATTGTCATCCAAGGTATTATAACTAATTGTAATAATGACTTAAATAATTACCTCTGCAATACATCGCCTATAACGTGTGCGGCTGCAGCTCGTACATTAATATTAGATTTAGGACTAGCTTTTGTTGCCGTATTTGAACTAATCGAAGAATGAGTATGACCAAAACTGGTCGGAAGAATTGATAGTCGAAAACAAGCACCGTGTAAAATGGCACCCATCCTAAAAATTATATTTTTCCGATTTACTAGAATTCAAATTTATAGCACACGACTAAAATTCAAATTTATTTTTGATTTAAATTTACTCCAATTTATAGAATTCTAAATTTAGCAAAAATAATAAAAAAGTATATACTGGGTGTCCCAGACTTAATTGACCATGCTATATCTCCGAAACGGTTTGAGATATTTCACTCGAACGAAAGCAAGCTGGTTTTGTTTCACAATTTTATTGCCACATTTAAAAATCAACCCGCAATTGTAGCAGCCCCAAGTTACACCCCCACTGCCAAAGTTTTAAATAGCAGCCTGTATATATTTTCATAAATTTCGATGCAGACATTAATTCTCTACCCAGACAAATTTTCAAATTTAAAATCGGTCCACAAATAAATAAATAGTAGAATTTTTAAGATTCAATCAACAAGTCATGACTGCTCATTAATATTATTAAATTATAAATTAATATTTTTAATTTTAATCAAGAAAGTCATGAACTGTTTATGTCAAACTAAAAGCATCATTCGGTATTCTGCCATCGTTAAGAAAGTTTTTTCGTGCAATCCTTGAGTAAGATCATTCAGAATATATGTAATTTTAATTTAATTATTTGAAAATGCCGCATTTGTATAGGCCAGAGAAATGGAAATTTACCAAATAATAAGCGGAACACTATTGGTAGACAGGTTAAGATAGAAAGGAACATTGTAAACGTATTAGCATATGTGCATTTTAATCCTGATTATGAAAGGCGTCTCGATTTTATTTCAAAGTGATATAGGATTCTCATTAATTCAATTAATTAACAATCGCAAATAAGCAATTCCTTATTAAATCATAAATTGAATGAGAAATCCTCTAACAATATATCTAAATTGACTAATTTAATTCATCAAAGAAATATAATATACAATGAAATAAAATATAATATACAACCTAACCAATCAACTAATCAATATAATAAATTAAATCAAGAAAAAAATATAAATTATCCGATGTAATCTTAATACGTTAACATAAAATCCAGAAAGTCGGTTAGAAGATTACAGCTTCCGACAAACGTAATACAGGCGGCATATGTCGCGTCAAAGCTTTGGTTAAAACCGACAACGAGCGGTGTGCTTTCATGTACATGCAGATGCACTGTCATATATTTTAAGCTTTACGATCTACGTATTTCTTTTACGATGGCGAGTTTTTTTTAGTGAGGAAAAAAGGCAACTGTTTTTAACGCTTTTCTTCTGTCGGTGAATAGTTGTTTCGACAAGAATCGCATCGAGTATTTCACCTATCACATTTTCTAAATGACGCGTAAGATTTTTAGCCTTTTGGCTTTTAACAAATCTGATTGCATGATAAATGCAAACATTTGAAGAGATGTTTTTTATGCGATACTTTGAGATTTTGGTTGCATCAAGCTACTATTTCCACGCTGATGTGACACACCACCATACTTACATTTCACTAGATAACCGTTAACAAAATAATTCAACTTTGATCCCTAATTTTCTTAACGTATCAGGAAGAAACTTTTGATTGGCCGGAAGTATAAACTTCCTAAAAAATTTTGTAGCAGAGGCTTCTTTCAAACTCCGCCTTTTTTGGGGCAGGCGCCGTCGAAAGCCATTGGCTTAGGCATCACGCCACAGCTCAAACGATCCATCAGGAGCAGCTTCCTTTCTCAAAAAATTTGCCAACCAAAACTTCCCAACCAGTGGGACACGTTTCCTTTGGAAGACATAGTGAAACCTTAGCGGGGAGGGGGGTGAGGTGCATTTGCATTGTTAATGACGTAAATCTCACCTACTAATTTATTTAAGTACTTCACTCATTCATTCAGTCACTAATTTGATCCATCCTGACATGTCCAGGCAGGTATCAGATTACACCTCTACACCCGTGGTTCGCCTTCACCCGCGACATACCTACAATACGTAAATTATCCAAAAATTGTTTCGCCAAAAATGGGCTCAAATGAAATGTGAACAAGACACAGGGTATGATATTCAGTCTACGTAATTTGAGAGATGTAGTAGAAAATCCGCAACAAATAAAATTCCTAAGTGTCATGATAGATCCGAAACTGTATTGGAACTTTCATGCCTTGCAGCAACAAAAACTCTCGAAAGCAGTATTCCTATTAAGATCGCTAAAAAATATTGTGGATATTGATGTGTTGAAAATAGTATATTTCTGTTACTTCCATTCCATCATGAGGTTTTGTGTTCTTGTCATGCCATTCCGCACACATGACAGATATTTTTAAATTACAACGCAAAGCTGTGAGAATCATGTTTAATGCTGGGTACAGGGAAGATTGTAGGAAATACTTCGAAAACACCATACTAACTTTGCCAGGTTTATATATACTGGAATGTTTAAAGTATGTAAAAAGTGAATATGATCAGGGCTTATTAACTATAAACAAAAATATTCTTGATTATAATACGAGGCAAAGAGACAACTTACGGGTACCCTTTTGCAGGTTAAGAAAAAGGCAGAATGGAACTAAATATCTGTGTTATAAACTATTTAATATATTACCAACTGCCATAAAAAACTTGAGCGTTAATGAATGCAAATTTAAAATGAAACAATACTTATTGGCAAAATCTATTTAATCTGTAGATGAGTTTGACACCATTTACGTTCAGGAAACATTTATATAAATAAGTTTGTTATTAATATAAATATGTGACTTATATTTCATGTGATGTTACGTAATTTTATATATCTGTGTTATTTTCAGTTGCTTTATACAGTATTATAATTTAATGATATACTTTGACGAGTGTAAACTGTTGTTGCAATGTTTTTATGTGTAATATTTCGTAACACGAATAAAGAATAATAATAAAGAATTTTCTGCTTCTCTTAGCCTCAAAATCTTCTTGCACCTGCTTTAGTCTCTCCATGGCTTGTCTTTTCTTTTTTCTACATAACATATTAACCATTTTTCTTAGGGTATCATACACATCTCTTGTGGCTCTTGTTTTTCACTGTAAGATTTTCATTCTAGCTTCGTTTCTCTCCATTGCTGCTAGTTCCCATTCTTCGTCAAACCAATCATCTCTCTGTTTTCAGTTCCTTCTGTCCAAAATCTTCCTCGCGGCTGAATTCAACGCTCTTTTTAGAGTACTCCATCTCTCTTCTACGCTATGATCTCCTATTTCCACTCGCAGGTTTACTCTACCTTTTCCTTAAATCTTTCCTTTATCGATTCTATTTTCAATTTATCTATTATTCTCATTCTATTTTCGGTTGTCCTCCTTCCGGTTGTCCAATTTCTCCTTCCGGTTGTCCTCATGGCTTAGCTTCTAGCTTCTGACAATACCTTGCTCTTACCACAAAATGGTCCGAACCACATTGCATCCCTCGGAAGCTCCTTATATCCTGTATATCCGTCGAATGCCTGCTGTCTATGACTATGTGGTCAATTTAGTTGCATGTTCTACCATCTGGCGATTCCCACGTTTTCTTGTCGATCTCTTTGTGAGAGAAAAAAAGTACTACTTATTTTTAAATTTCTCGTAATAGCAAAATCTATAAGCCTTATTCCGTTATCGCTACATACCACGTGTTTACAATGTCTTCCTATTGCCGGTCTTAATTCTTCTTCTTTTCCCATTTTTGCAATCCACACACAAAACTATCTTTACGTCATAATTTGGAAGACGGTTGTAACATCTCTCCAAAGAGCCCTAGAATGCTTTCTTGTCTTCCTCCGATTATGGTACGTTGGGCATGCTATATTAAAGAATTTTGACCCTTTAACCTGATCACGCAAATCCTTTCACTCACTGCCAAAAATTATTTATTCTCCTCTTAAAACAATCACTATTACTATTTATTTAAATTATACTTCACAAGTCTAAAATTAGTCATATTTCCCGTAAAAATACAAATAATGTAGTGTAAATACTTATATGTTCTAATTTTGAAATAATGGAAGAAATGGATCAATCAAATATATCAGTAAGTCGCGAATATACATGGAAAAAAAATTATAACTTACACTAAATTAATCGCTAATCCCAAAACGGACGTTACAATCATTGTATTTGGTTCAATTATATAATCTTGATGTATTATACGATTGATGGCTAATACACAAAATGTGCTTGCCATAATCCATATGACTAAAACGCTGAAAAATAAATTACATTTATTTATTTAATACTACCCACAGGTAAGTCCATAAAGGGCAACATTTATATATTATTATAACAATGTATCCAGACAACAGATAGTGTGGTTCACTCGGTTTTGCGAATGCATACAAATGTGCAATGTAGTTAATAAACTTGAAGCCGTCATCGTAAGTACATCTCCAGACATAATATGTATCGCGGAACACAGGATGTGGCAAACAATTTTCTGACAGCGAATTGGAGGAGTGGCAACATCTATTGTAGAAAGGACATGAAATATGGAGGCGCCATGATACATGGCAATAAGAACTTAGAATATGACGTCACAAATCTGGATGAATTTTCACGTGAATTTACAGGTATAAAGTGCTATAATGAATATTTAATAATGACGATCTATCGACCTCCTTCTGGAGATTTCAATATGTTCCTATACAAACTAGAAAATGTGTAAATATGTTTGTGTTTCTCATAAAATTTTAATATCTGGAGATTTTAAAATAAACTTTTTAGATACTTGTGATAGCAAAGCGTTGAAATTATGCGACGTGTTTAGGTCCTTCGACCATAGAAATCTAATAAATGTAGCACTGAAAGAAAATGATTTAGGCCCATTACATTACATGATCACCATTACATTACAACATCTTTTTCAAGCTTGCAGAAATAAACTGACACACTGCTGCTAACTGGAACATGCAAAACAACGAACTCAAATGATAATTTTAGCGTCTTTCTAAACAAAGTTATGGAAATATTCCATGTTTCATTTCCTTTAAAAAGATGAAAACTAGAACATTTGATTCGGGAATTAAATGGTTCATTGCGATGAGGAAGAGTGTATATCTATTAAATGACCTGTATTCAAATTTAGGGATGAATCAATAAGAAATGAACGCAACATAAACAGAAAATATCGTGCATCCTAGTAACAGCCAAAAGGGAAGCGTATGAGAAAATCATAAGAGAATAGAATAATAAGAGTAAAATATTATGGGACATTGTCAATAAAAATCGTAACAATACAAAAGTAAATCATTCACCATCCACAATAGAACCTGATCTTTTCAATAACTATTTTATTTTCATTTCTCATGCTATAACAGAAAGTCTGCCTGTAGCTGATATAAACCTACTGGAAATTAATATTAATATACCATCAATGACGATTTTCTCAGTCGGCAATGCCCTAATGAAATTCGGGATGCGTTCAAAATGTTAAAAAACTCAAAATCAAGCGATATGTATGACTTAAATACGAGTCTAATAATTGGCAATATAAACAACTTAATTAAACCAATGTTCAAACTAATAAACATGTTAAAAGAAGGCACATTTCCTGATTGTCTAAGTTAGCAACTACAAAGCCATATCACTATTGTCAATTTTCTATAAAATTGTAGAAAATGTGATGTGCACAAAGATCACCTTTTCTACAGTATATTGTTTTGAAATCAACAATTTTCTCGATCTTAATCAATATAAAAAGAGTAGAAGTACTTCTAATGCTATTCTACACCTCGTCAATGATACTCTAGACAGGCATTTGAAAACAAATATTTCCCAATCTCATATTTCTGTAACCTATGGCCCTATGTAACCTGTATCTGTATTGCTCTAAGTGTAGCATAGTGATTTCACTGGGTGCACACACAACTATTCTACAGGCTGAAATAGTAGCCATTGAGAACTGTGCTCTAGAAATCATACAAAAATTCTAATATCAATATACACACTGATATTCAAGCAGCGTTGAAGGCATTACAAGCTAAAACCTGTGAGTCTAAGCTACTGTGGGACTACCTGACGCACCTGAGAGAACTGGTAATACATAACCATTTAAGGTTATGGTGGGTGGCAGCACATTCAAGAATTGAGGGCTACGAAATAGCGGACAAGCTACCCAGACAAGGAGCAAAAAGGACTAATAGGCCCGGTCCGTATTGTGGTCTAACTAAAGAACACAGGAAGCGAATTTAAGACAATGGGAATAGGAAGCCAGAATAAAATAATGGAACAAAGTCCCAGGTTAAGAACATTCAAAGGCCTTTATAGACCTGAAATCTGAAGTGATGGAGAGTTCTCAACAGAGGGGAACTCTCCATTTATACGGGTTGTATTACTGGGGATTGTCCTCTAAACTACCATATGCATAAAATTTGTAAGGTTGAGAACCCAATATATCGATTATACAATGATAAGGCAGAAACGGCAAAACACATCTCATGTGCATGTCAGGCAGCATCGAGCTGCAGACAAAGACAGTTCGGGGGCATGGCAGTAAATGCCGCGAACATCAGGAAACAACACCCGAAAACAGTCATAACGTTTATAAAAGAACTGAGACTGTTTTAAACGACAAAAAGGGACATGCTACAAAAGATCTTTTAGGTCGACGTGGTTGGGGTGATGATCCTGTCCCCTACATAATAATAATAATAATACAAGAATAGGAATCACAAACTTGCAGAACAACTCCCAGAATGCAAGAAGGTTTTATCACTTATGTTAATGAAATATTCATTAAAGTAGTTTGATATTGTAACCTTCTCATTGATAATTTTATAGTCCTGAATTCTTATTTCACCAACAGTAGCTGTCGTTTTTTTCAAATTACGGTTTTAATTAATAATGGACCACATTTACTTTGGGTTCCCACTGCATTTATTAATTTGATTACTATAATATTCATTTTTAGTAAATTTAATTAGTTTATTAAGAAAGTTTCTGTAGTAGTAAATTGAATTTTATTATCATTTGTGGGATTTTTAATATAAATGTTTTAAAAAGTACTGAACAAAAGCAAATATGTGTAATTAGTGTACTAAAGATGTCTTAACTCCTTTGGGAGGATATATGTCACATATCACAAGGACAAGGTTAGTTTGTTTAGTTTCGGTTAAGTGCCTTCGAAGAAAAGTTTTACATTTAAAACTCACGCTTAACTAGCTTTGGCAGTGTGGATTTAATGTTTCAGGAGAAATTCTTTATATTCATTTGTTTCTAATTATTTTCTAAAAACGTCAAGAAAAAACTGAAAATGAAACAACTGTAGTAGAAAAAGTATTTTGGAGGACAAGATTTTGACTAAGATTCTTGTCTAAGATTGTGGGAATGAAAAAATGGAGACTTCCTATATTCGGATTAAATACGTTGTACTAATTACCTCAGAAAAGCACCCAAAACAGTGACCTTCTGATAACCAAAAGTCATGAGATGCGTTCTCGGCTTTTTACCAATCCAAATCGAAATTATCGACATAAAAAATCCAATCAAATCCGAGCATAAATGAGCAGCGTCGGTCATTATCGCCAAGGAACCAGCTAAATAGCCACCAACAATTTCTAAGATCTAAAACAATAACAAAGTGGTTTTTAGTTAATATTTAAAACCCTTATACCGCAAATCGTACAGCCATATAAGTAGCCATCCCAATTTTAATTTCTAACTTTACTACAGCTTTTCTAATATTCGCATACGCATTTAAGTCGGAATTCTATTTTAGAAACCCAATAAAAAAAATTACAATATATATGCAAATACGGTATACTATTAAAAAGGTATAATTTTCTTTAAAACTTTTGATACTACATGTAGGTAGTATATATTTTTGGGGCGTGAACAAAGTTATAAATATGTTATGATGTGAGAAATGTGAATATTGTTATAATTGAATCCTTTTATTAGAATGCGGAAAAATAAAATTTAAATTATTTCATATATTTTATAAATAGACAGTAATATGTAGGGGCCTTGAAGTCACGAACTATATTTTGCGCATTTTAAATAATTTTACGAAAAATAATTCCATAGAAACGCCCAGTAGAAAAAATATATTGTAAAAAATTAGAATTTGATTAATTTCAGTATCATTATCAATATAAATATAGTTTTACAAAATTATAGTTTAAAGCAAAATAGTTTTTTTAATTGGGTTTCCACCAATTAAGTAAAGGTAGTTAGGTCTACACCAGTCAATTTGATAAATCCGAGCTAATTCCCTGATATTCATTTTTCAGCCTGGTTATAGAAGTATTTTGATAATTAAATTTATAATACTTTATCAAAGTTAGATAATACTTCAATATTATCAAACCTCGCTTTCTTCTTACTTGAACTCTTTGCTAATACATATAGGTATATGAAAGATATAGGATTCATGTTTTAAGAATTTTTTTTATTTCACATTAGTACGTCTCTGGTATTGAAATTACTGCAATCCGTTAATACGCAATTCAAAGGGAGGAGGGGGCGTACGTATATTTTCAAGAATTTCTCCTTCCCTATGGGACCGATCTGGATGACATTTGGTAGACAGCTAAAGACTATGAGCCCACAGAACGGTTATTTTCATTTTCTTAGAAATCCAATATGGCGGACATGAGCCATTTTTTTTTTGTTCAGAAATTTCGTATTCAAACTAGCAGTTTGAAATTTTGCGCACATATAGTGCCTTGTATTATGCGTCGAATAAAAAAAGTCACTGTTGCCAAATTGTATAGGAAACAGTGTTACCACGTTTGAAGCTTAAAAAACTTATTGAAATATCTGAGGAACGATAAAAGATATGGCATTCGAATAAACTTTATTGTATAGGCTACATAAAGACCCTTCGATTTTGTTTGAAACATTTTTTTCCAAAATCACAATTTAACATATATACAGGGTGCTTTTTGTTTTGCTAACTTTAGGGTCCCTTTTCTCGAAATGTTTCGCAAATTTTTTTTTTCAATTACTTGTGTCGAAAGTTCCTTTAATACTTCAGTGAATAAGCTAGTTTAAAAAAATCGCATGTCATAGCGACGGAGTAATTTGACCTGGAAAAAAGTGGACTCGAAATATCTTGGTTCCTATGATAGCTGGGAAAATGAAACCTGGGGAACGTATGTAAGACCAGGGAGCCTAAATTTTACGAGTATGGGCAACTGAATATACTTCACCGATTTTGAGCAATAAATATGTTTTTGAAAAAAATTTTAGTAATACCCTGTATATTTTCTTATATTGTAGTAGCCCTTCCGATTTGCTTTACAATGATCCACATATGATGCATCTAGATGTTATCATTTCACAGATATGACCCTTAATAACTTAAAATTTTGTAACTTGTCGCCATGGCAACCGACATTCAACAATCATATTATAAACATGTGAGCATACGTAATAGCTCATACATGCAAAGTTACAGGAAAAATTATTTTAGGTTGTATGAGACATATAAACTGCTTTCTGCTTTCGAGGGGCCCGAAATGATTATATTATTGAGAAATTCAGTTTTAAAATTAGAAGACTGAAATTTCGCCCGCATATAGTATATTGTATGCGTCGAATGAAAGTAATGCCATCTAAGCAAGTGGTATAGAGCGCGATGTTGCCACATTTAAAATTTTACAAACTTTTTGATATATTTCAGGAACAATAAAAGATAGGACACTTAAATAAAATTTATTCTATAAGCCACCAAAAGCTCGTTCAATTTTATTTGAAACATTTTTTACTAAAATTACAAATTAAGATATATACTGGGTGTTTTTTGTTTTGTAAAGTTTGCGATCGATTTACTTGAGACCGGCTATTATACTACATTAAATATATCGGTTCCTATGAAAGTTGAAAAATAAAACTTGAGGAACAAGTGTAAGACCCAAGGACCTCAATTTTACACAAAGCGGACAAGAAGAAAGAGTGACTCAAAAGCGGTAGTGGGGGAAAATGAAGTAAAAAACGGCAGCAGACTGCGCCACAGCGGACAAATTCATAAGAAATTAGCCGAAAAGAGAGTCAAGAGGCTCTCTTATCGGACAGCACAACTGTCCGCGCCGTAGGCAAATACGGGGAAAATGTGAGTCAAGAGCGGTCGTAGGCGCGGCAAAGCGGACAGCTAAGCTGTCCGCGCCGTAGGCAAATATTGGGACCGGGAGATTCATGGGTTAGACTAATGTTGTTTAGTTTACCCTAAACACTATTGTGCTAATTGAATTTAATAGACGACTTAAAAGGTGACAGTCAAAACTAAAAGGTTCAACTTTTGTTTCATGCAAGATGTTACAAAACGTAGGAGTTCCAGTATATAAAAGATGAGGTGGCGATCACGTCAACGAATTTTTACAATAATAATAAGAATACTAGGTATTCAAAACTTATGCTAATGTAGTTACAGCTCTAATAGTTTACTCTATATAATTATATTTTTATTGGTACAATAAATTAAGTCGTTACAGAATTAGAAAATAACAATTGAGAATTACTACAACAGTACTAGAGTTGAATTTACCTACTAACTGTAAATATTTGTAAGGGTCTGTTTTAGTTTTAGTAGACTAATTTTAAAGATATCCACTGAAAGTGATAAGTAATTTTCTAGCCTGGCCATCCGGTACTGGCTGGCTATTAATTTTCAGCAAAAATATTATTGACGCGGCCAGTACGAACTGGAATTTTAAAATTATTTTTTTTCTAATATTTCAGTGCATTTTATATCACCATGAATTATTTTATATAGGAAACATGTGTCTGAAATCTTTTGGTGAACTTCTAGTGAGCAATAATAGGGTGACCATACGGTGCTCGCAAATTCCATGTTAGCCGTACTAAAGATCTAAATAGATGTCGGTAAGGGACGTTACTAAATTCCGTACTAAATCTATTTACAAATCACAGTATTTGCATACTTCTACTCTTTATGTGGTCAATATGGTGAATAAAAGTTAGTTAACAGTCGAAAATTACGCCGAGATGTCGGATTTGTTTTACAACTTTAATTTCCGAACCGCTTAGTGTATACATACTGACGAATTGAGATTTGTTTCGCTGCAAAAAGTAGGAATGATGAGCGCTCAAGAATTTTCACGATGTCATTAATAAAAACAAATTAAAAAGGATATAAGCACAACCCCTGTGGTAAAAGTTTTACAAGCTGTTTTTTTTTTGGACACTAGGAAGCTATTGATCCATTCCAAGATTTTTCTCTAATTCCAAGAATCCTTAGCTTTGAGAGTAGTATGCTGTGATCCATCTTATCGGATGCTGTGATTTATCTGTATAGAGTACATTGCATTACCCGCTTCGAAAGTAGTCAACATAAAAGTTTCATAATCTAGAAGGTTATTCTCCATACCACTAGAAAATCTTGATTATTAATAATTACATTTCTAGATTTCCATATTAACTGTTGAGCTACCAATTTATCTAGAATTCTGGAATAAGGCTTTGCGTTAGAACTTACTAATACAAGCTTTGACGCATATGTCTTTTCTCTGGAGCCAAATTTTGAATGCGAACAAGCAAAAGTTTACGCCGGTCCTGTATACAGGAAATCACTTTGAGATAAAACTATATTTTGTTCATAGAGGTTTGCATGTCCAAAAGTCTACTATTTTCGAATAATCTACTATTCGTCGAAAATAGTAATCCATTATTACTAATAATAATAAACCTTTATTGGCATCAATTTTTTCACATTTTACCATACTACAATTTATCATGTTACAATATTACAATAAAAATAATACAAG
>WYDF02310056.1:0-15035 GCA_009867245.2 Adranes taylori | reverse complement strand
TAGAAATTTAACCTAAAGGAAGTAATGCAAATTGAAACGACACAAGTCGATGTTATATTAGGCTCATTTATGGCCCCGCTCCTATCTCTTGAATTGAGCATGAGAAGAGTTTTGGACGAAAAAGAAGATACAAATAAATAATATATTTGTTCGTACTAATTTCGTAAAGCACATAAACTTTTATTTCATATCAATAGCACATAACTAGAAATATACTATAGTTACTCTAGAATCTAGAATAAAGTAAAACTACATATCATGTGTCCGACATACTCATTACGTTGTCCCTTATATACTTTTTATTCTAGTTTTGTTATATACATTATCTCAACAACGAGGGGTTGGAATGTTTTCAAATTGTTAACTCCTCTCTTGCTTACCTGTCCATATGCCTATATAAAATAATAAATAAAGAAGGGTAGCTATTTTCTATCCTTTTACTTACGCGTATATCGTTATAGTTTGTCGTTATGTCGTTATGCTTTCTGTAATTTGTATATGTCTAAGCTACATCTAGTGTTGCATAGTCGAATTATTAGGGTTCACGTATGTTTTACAAATATACTAATCACTGGTCCTAGTGACATCTATGAAACCATTTTTGAATAAGGTTATATCTGATTTATTGATAGAGATGGGAATGTAAAAGATATAATGAAGTTTGAAAATTTAACATAACATATTTCTTAAGGTGCATTTCCATCAAGCGCGCAAAACGTTTGGAAATGTTTGTGAATGATTATCAACGTATCAAACAAATTTATTTGTTTGGTGGAAATAAAACTTAGAACGTTTGCTAAGTTTTATTTCAGCAAGTTTTATTTTATTTCAGACAGCAGGCGTTCCGGCTGCTGTCGGTACCTTTAAAGGGATGCATCGTTTGTGCGCGTTTAGTAGAAACGTATTTAGCAAGATAGCAAGTGGCTTATTTATATATTTTATGCAACGTGTTTTGAATTTAAATGTTAATTTAAAAAATCAGGAAGTGGGACAATGAGAAGTGCTTGCTTGATTTGTATAAATTAAACCCAGAGATATGGCAATCTACCCATAACTTGTAACACAATAAATTAAAAAAGCCTGACGCGTGGTGTGATATTGCAAAAGAATAGGAAACCAATGCGGACATAGAAAAAACCCAAAGTAATTTCTCTGCTCTCATCGTTCAGAAGACAAAAGCGAAGCAAGATGCATCGATGGACACAGGCAGTTATGTATGTTGTTGTATATTGTCTCAAATTATTTTTTTTATATTCTATACATGTTTCTTTAATTGCTTTAAAACAAAGAATTAACTTTTGATTAGCAAATATCATGTTTTTTAGGTATGTATGTTTTTTTAGGTACAGGAGCAGATGGTTTGGATTTGAGGCATTTCAATTTCTATTGGATAAAAATAAATGACGAAAAACACTAGATACCTTTCAAAAGAAAACCGTCTTACATGAGGAAATAGCAGAAGTAAGAAATATTTTATTATTCGTTTTAAGCCCCACATACATGATAAACTAAAATAAATCTTTATTAAGCGTATTCATTCTGCCACGGAATAGTACCGTTGCTCAAAAACTACGTAGAAAATCCTTTTAATACTTCTTGATCACTTATCGGTGATTTCCTTGGAACTTTTTTCAAATTCGTAAGAGATATCTTCTCATTATCAGTTCTTCAAGTGCTTGAAATAACCTTTCCATCTACTTCGGCATCTAAAGCACCTCCCGGGTAATATATTTTCTTCGAAGTTCTGCTTTTTCGTAAAAAAATATGCAAAAACGGATAACAAAATCCCAAAGACATTTTCAATAACTCTACGGGCTCGACTCAGTCTATAATTGAAAATTCTTTCTAAAGAACCGTTGAGAAAATTTCCTGAATAAGGCTTCATTAAGTAATCGTTTAGAGCAAAAGCTTCGTCTCCTAAGATTCTGTACGGCAATGGCGTTTCTTGTCCCGGCAATTCTTCTGGTCGTGGTAATTTCAAATTGCTATTCATTATTTTTATATAGTTGTGTATTTTTAAAAACGACCCCATCTGAGATGCGTCCTTGAAATCTAGCATCCGTAGAAAGAAAATTATAATCTTCATCTACCAAAGCAAATAGAACGATGCTAAACAACGACTTATGATTGAAATAGTCACTTGCACTTCCTTGAGAACATTGTATGGCTACATGCTTGCCGTACATTGTACCAATTATATGTGGAAAATTCCACTGCTATTCAAATTCATCACTTATTCTTAACCAATCTCCTTCACACTTTCCGGCATCTGTAAAAAAATGAAAGAATCACATGCTGCATTTTTTATTTTAGTACAAAATTAGTAAAAATTTGATAACTTATAGCGACCAAGAAATAATAAATGAAGAAGAACTGTCTGAATAACACGGAACATGTATTGTCAACGGGGACAAAACTGAATACGCAGGACTTTAATGCTAGCAAAGATTTAGGAGAAATATTTAGGAAACTGGCACCACCAAAACACAACAAAAAAGAAAAGTCCAGGCCACATCAGGTACTCATATTGATCAAGCTTTCACCATTCCTCAGAGTTCTAGAGAACGTGATGCTTCAGATATATATGGAGAACACATTGCTATGAAATCGAAAAGTTATAGTAAACGAACGTAATCTGTGGTACAGCATTTAATGAACAACATCATATTCAACGCAAAAATTCAACGCAGACAGACATATTCAACGCAGACAATGTTAGTGCCAACTCTACAGCTGTTTCCTCTAATCAGCTAACATCGGTATATCCGTCTACAATTTCTTCTCAGCAACCAATACCACATTCAAATGGTAATTCAAGTTGCAATAGTGGTTGCAATTCCAGAGCTTCTACACCATGTAGTCTATCATCCAGTCTTATATCATGTAGCAGTTGTATTGAATTTCTCGTTTTTAAGAAATATTACGTCCAAAACCTACGTTTTCCTCTATTTTTTCAAACATTCTCATTTTCTTTTACAATAGACATGATTAAAAAAGTAGTCGCAGTTACAATAGCTTTTCTTCGCAGAGCCGTTTCTTCGGATCGATAACAAATGTTAGCAAACTCACTGTAAATTCGCGAATTCTTGATAAAGACAAACAGAAAATTGCAAATGTTCGGAAACGTTCACAAATATTTGCAAATGTTTCTTTGTAATTGTTTTATGGTGGTAACACACCTTTATAGTTAAAATTAGCTCCTTAATATCAGTTTCTAGCAAGTAATGCTTTATAACCTAACATTTTTTAAGTTCAATGAAGACTCTCAATTTTTTGTTCAGTTTTTATTAAACATGTTTTAGCAAAATTCACAACATTTAAAATTTCTTTAAAATATTTCTATTAATACATTTCACAGAAGACATACGTAAATATATAGGACAACGAATCCTATATGAAAATGTTTATGTACCTTATATTTATATTTATATACATGTTATTAATCTATTTTTGGGTATACTGCCTGAGTTTTTTTGTCAAACTATTTATTATATAAATAATAATTCTATTTTGTATTTATAATTAAATGAATAATAATATTTTAAATATTAAAAATATATTTTTAAAATTTTCTTTACAATAAAATCCATTCGTTATTAATAAATATTGTTTATATTAATATGACCACCAATGTTCACTATTCACTTTAAAATTCAACTATAAAAAATATATTAAAGAAACTAAAACTTAGAGAATTACCTAGAACAAGCCTGTTTATGAATTGCTTGTTTAAGCGCCTATTTGTACATTATATCATATATACTGATACAAGTCATAAGTTGCCCCCGCATAAAATTCGTGGACGTGATCGCCACCGCGTCTTTCATACGTCGTCTTTTAAGTCGTCTATTAAATTCAATTAGCACAATAGTGTTTAGGGTAAATTATACAAAATTAGTCTAACCCATGAACCCCCACCTATCCATGAATCCCCATATTTGCATACGGCTCACACAGCTTTGCTGTCCGCTTTGCCGTCGCCTACGTCCGCTCTTGACTCACATTTTCCCCGTATTTGCCTATGGCGCGGACAGCTGCCCTTCGGTTTGGTTTGGCATGGCCCACGATCCCTCTTGATTCTCTTTTCAGTTTGGCGTGCTTGTCCGCTTTGGCGCAGTCTACTGACGTTTTTGACTTCATTTTCCCCCACTTCCGCTTTTGACTGATTCTTTCTTCGTGTCCGCTTTGCGTAAAAGGTCGCTGGTACCCCAAATTTTATTTTTCCAACTTTCATAGGAACCGAGTTATTTAATGTAGTACAATAGCCAATCTGAAGTAAATCGATCGCAAACTTTACAAAACAAAACACACCCTGCATATATCTTAGTTTGTATGTTTAGAAACAAATGTTTCAAATAAAATTGAACGAGTATCTGTTAGCCTATATAATATAGTTTATTCAAGTGTCCTGTGTATTATAGTTCCATAAATATATGAAAAGGTTTGTAAAATTTTAAATGTGGCAACAACGCGCTCTATATCACTTACGGGGATGGCAGTACTGTCATTCGACGCATAATACAATATACTATATGCGAGCGACATTTCAGTTTTCTAATTTTAAAACTGAATTTCTCAATAAAATAATCATTTCGAGCCCCTCCAAAAATAATAATGTGTACCCGCCACTGATAACAACATTTATTCAATCGCGAAAGTAATTTATATGTGTATGTCTCATCGTACGTCTCATGTCTCAACGTAAAATAATGTTTCCTGTAACTTTGCATATATGAGCTATTACGTATGTCTTACATGTATATAATATGATTGTTGAATGTCGGTTGCCATGGCGCCATGTTTAAGATATTAAAATTTTAAGATATTAAGGGCCATAACTTTGAAATGATAAAAGTACGACCCAACGTATGTGGTATCATTGTGAAGAAAATCACAAGGGCTACCAAAAGATAAGAAAATATTCAGGGTATTACTATGATAAAAGTACGAAAACAATTTGAAAACAATTTTTATTGCTCAAAATTGGTCAACTATATTCAGTTAATCACAGTGGCAAAATTGAGATCCCTTGGTCTTTAATAAGCTCCCTAATAACTTTCATTTTCTCAGCTTTCATAGGAAATGACTTATTTACAGTAGTACACTTTTTTTCAAGGTCAAATTACTCGGGCGCTATGACATGCGAGTTTTTTAAACTAACTTAATCGCTTAAGCATTAAAGGAACTTTCGACACAAGAAATAAAAAAAAAATCTTGTGAAACTTTTCGAGAAAATGGACCCTAAAATTAGCATAACAAAAAACAACCCAGTATATATATGAAATTGTGATTTTGGAAAAAAAATGTTTCAAATTAAACCGAAGGGCCTTTATGTAGCCTATAGAATATAGTTTATTCGAATGTCCTATCTTTTATCGTTCCTGAGATATTTCAAAACGTTTGTTAAGCTTCAAACGTGACAACACCGCTTCCTATACAATTTGGCAACATCGGACTCTTTTATTCCACGCATAATACAAGGTACAAAATGACTGCAAAATTTCAATCTCCTAGTTTGAATATAAAATTTCTGAACAAAAAAATGGCTTCTGTCCGCCAAATTGGATTTATAAAAAAAACATGAGAAAACTCTTCTGCGCGCTCATAGTCTACATCTGTTTACCAAATTTCATCCAGATCGGTCCCATAGGGAAGGAGAATTTCTTGACCATACATAAGTACGTCCGTACGTACGTACAGACAACAGACACCGAAAAATCGACCCTTCTTTTAACAAGAAAAAATGTTTTTTGAAAAAAACTTTTTATATGAAAAATTGTTCCTTATGACCCCTTGAATTGCGTATTAACGGACTGCTGTAATTTTAATACAAGAGACGTACTAAGGTGAAATAGAAAAAAATGCCAAAAAATTAATAACTTTCATGTACCTATAGGTATTACATACGGTACATATGGTATATGAAAGATAAAAATATTTACATTCATTAACGTGTCACTAAGAAACGCAGGATAATTACGAACCTTGCATTATTGCATCATTATATATCTCGTTCTGTTAGAAAACGGTACGGTATTTATTACACCCGAAATTATCATTGCTTTGCATCCGAGTCGGTATGCAGGTCGGTGAGGCGGTACAGCGATTGATGCGATATGGCAGTCGGTACGGTATGCTAGCCGGTACAGTGCATTCCATCTGCATATCGATTACAATCGTTTCTTGTCTATGCATATTTTCGACTGGAACTAGCTCGACGCACAATAAAACATGAACCATGCGACTGCCTATTTTTGGATGCGTATTCCTCTCGGCCAACGCGTTGCGTAGTGCATTATCATGTGAACAAGTTCTTTTCAAATGACATCTCGTTCCAAACATACACCGCGATATTGTATAAAGAACGACACATCTGTAGTACTATTGTGTTTTTGAAAGATTACTGCAAGAGGAGGTGAATCGGGACAATTTCGGAGGTTATTTCATGCCGCCATCGGCGAAAGATTTTTTTTCGATTTGTCATAATTTTATATTGTGACTATACCCTTAATGCGTCCACGGCATAATATAATATTGAGACACTCATAGCCCAATAATATATTTTTATTTATTTGTATGTGTCCCTATTCACCACAAGAACAGGTGAATCGGTACAGTCGTATATTTCTCAGTATTTCCGTATTCAAACGTTTACAGGGGTCAAAATGGACTTTAATAAAAAGCCGCTGGGATAGGGTATCTTTATGCCTTTTTAGAAAGCCCAAATGCGCACTTCACACCGTGCATGTCATTTTGAAATTGTCGGATGCGCATACGTTCCCCGTTCAAATGATATTTTATGAATCAACGTAAATCAAATGTGCTTAGTGGATAGCCCCAACTATAACACTTTAATATTGAGCGCTTTATAGCGTTTTCCAAGGTCTCATATATAGCTGTTTGTCCGCCTTTATTTTTTATATTTAAATTGCCAGCTAATTTGTATTGTTTGAAATACCTGTGCAAAGCAGATTTCGAAACTCCAAATTTTTCCTGAGTTTTTCGTAACATCAATCCTCTCATTATCGTCTCAATAGCATTTGTTATTCTTTATTTATTAATAGGTTGATTTCGCTTGACCGCTGCGTCTCTTTTGTAATGTCTCGCCATTGCAATCTACAAAAAAATGTTTAAAATTTTAGTGTTCACCTCTCTTTATTAAAAAATGTACAATTTTTACAAAAATTTGATTTTCTAAGACTATAATGAATTTATTTCTAATTTGATAAATGATATTTACTCACCAAAATATGTAGGCAGTCAGTTATAAGCCGTGAAATATTATAAAATATTTGTGACATATCGAACTCGACCACTATCAAAAAAACATGAAAAAGTAAACAAAACTTTGTCCTCTCAAATACCCAATCAGAAATTATTATTTGGTTTCAATGGTTCAGTTGTGTTTTCGCAGGACCCTTACCAACCAAACTGGCAGTGTGTGCAACAAAACAAAACAAAAATGGGCGGTAAATTTAAATTACTTTTGTTTTGGTTTTATGTCCCTATTCACCTCCAAGTCTCTATTCACCCCATTTTACAGTACAGGTTTACAGGATGTGTGCAAAGTACACCTGTAAAATTCGTCTTGGGTTGGGGTGTATATGACATACCTCTTGTAAGAATGCGATACTTCAAAAAGAAGGTATGTACTGCACAATATAGAAATAAAAATATGATAAATTTTCAAGGCGGTTCGGGTCGGGTTTGCAATTTTTTACCAACGGATTTTGTTTAGTTAGCGTATCGGTTTGTTTCAATAGACTCGGTTCGCTTCAGGTTGGATCGGGTCTGATTAGGCATAATCGGATCTGTTTGTAAGCAAAATAATCACATGAGCCTACAGAAAAGATATAACGCTCTCCAAACGTCTTCTCAAATGGTATGGCCGTTGCACCATCACCAAATATTTGATACTTCTCCAATGCTTGGATATTTGTCGAGGTGGTCGACAAATATTGACCAGCTTCCAGCCCAAATCAAAGGAGCCGCCACATTTGACAAGTGCCGTTGCTCAAATGGATACACACTGGTCCAGCAATGAATGTCTTGGCCAGCCTTCTCCAGTGTGTGGACAACTTGTGATTCCGCAGCCTGCAAATCCGAGAGACAAGAGGGAAGCGATGTTTGTCAAATGTTGCTGGGCAAGGCTGGCATAGTGTAGCTCTAGCTTAAGTTGTATAAATGTTGACACATAAATATTTTATATATTTCAATCGATTTTAATCAAAGAAATTAAACATTTTTAATTTTAACTACCTATTTGCGTATAATGATACCTTTGCGCCTTCCTAATATTTTTTAAGCAGACTCATTAAACAGCCCAACAATATTCCTTACTCTTTTACGGTAGTTATTTGTATTAGTTACTTTTCTTTGACTTGGATGGCTATTATCAATTAGAAAGTAAATAAAAAACTTAAGAATGGTATATAAATTAAGAATGTAATGTACTAAAGTAAATCAAAAACACTTTTTCGTAATACACAGGAAATGAAAGTATTTCATATTTAATATGCGGAGGTGTTACGATTTTATATTGTGTATCCGATTTTCAGTTCCATAATATAAAAGGAAATGAACGATCGTGTAGAAAGGTTGGTTCAAATTCAGAACTCAATCTAAATCTATAAAATTGTTTAAGATGCAATATATAGTGTGAATTGAATAGCAAATGTTCGAGCCGATACGAGAACAAATTAGAATTTTGGACGTTTTTAAGAGTACATTAGAAATAGTTTTACAAAAATCTTTTTTGAATTATCAGTTTTTGTTTTGAAGTTATAGTAACTATAGCAACAGCCCAGAAGTAACTTTTAATCCCCAGTAACTGTTAATGTTCCATTAGAATACAGAATACTTATTTAGTGAAATTTGTAGAGTAAAACGTTATATAATATTTGGAAAAATTATATAGGGGGTGCTTACTAAAATTCCAAACCATAAGACATTAACCAATTAATGTCTTATATTAGAAACTCCTAAAACATACTTAAAACTCTATAACGTGATATAAAAAATAAAAAAAAAACAAAATAGGGGATACCTGGGTTGGTTGTCACAAGTCTTACGTACATTTTTTTATAGATCTAGATAAAAAGATTATTAAGTTTGCTTGAACATTTTTATTTGAATATTTATCTGCAAAAAGTATAAAAACGAACAAATTTTACGCGATACAACCATAGTTATTAACAACAAAAGAATGTGACTCCAAATGTCACAACTTGCCCCAACCTGGGAATCGCTGTGATACTTATGGGGTTTATTTTGACAAACCCTTCCCCTTTATATATTGTCCTGGGAATTGCAGTGAATGCAGACGAAATATGGACTTTTATCTGGAAATTCTTCATGAGCCCATTTGAAGCATTTGGTGCACTGCAACCAAGTTCGCTACAAATTAAACAGAAAGTTTCATCTTCATCTTCAGAACTACTATTAGCATCAATGGTTTCAGCTTTAGCCTTAGTTTTCGCTCTACATATATTTCTCTTGGCACCGGATTGTTTAGCTTTTTTATTTTGTTCTTTTAATTCTTTTCTCTTTTAGTCATTTTCTTGTTCCTCCTTATTTGTAGTACCTGTCCAAATGGCTGATCGGCCAGGTTTTCCCCTTGCCGTGTAGCTACTCATTTTTCAGCCTTGGGTGTTGGTCTTAAATCTTCTGAGAAAAATATGTGGTGATACCGGAAGGTTCATGATAAATTTACATGTTCTAAATCTGTACTGCGTGCTACTGAAAGTGAATCTCTTTTAGACGGTAAATTGATACGGGTAATTTGATTCTAATATGGTTGGCTTGACTACCGATCTGTATTTCTGGAATGGTTGGTTTGACTACCGGTATGTTTTCAAGTCATTTTCCGGATTTGGACGGTCCGTAACAGCTGCAGGAAGAAACGCATCATCGAAAAAGATATTTTTATTGAAGGGACTAATTCCAGCGGCTGCAAACCCAGCTTGAATAATTTTTGGTGTTTCCGCCAGAGGAAGAGCGTCTTTCACAATGGCGTGTATGTCATAAATTGATATAGTTTTCCCTGGATGATTGCGCATCCATGTGTAAGCACTATTCCATGTGTAAGATCTAATGGTTCGAGTTTGTGGGAGCAGTGTGGTGGTAGAGAAATTATTACCAAAACTTCATTTTCTTTGCAAAAAGAATACCTTTTAATGAGAGGTGAAATTCATGGTTATCCGACATCAGGAGATCCGGTTTTTTGCCGAGATGACCTAACATGTTTGGTGATGTGGCTTAAATATATAAACAAATCATCTTCCGTCATCGAACCTGACGGATTGGTGGATTCAATGCATCCTGGACGCCCGTTGTTAACAAAATAGTACCTGTACTTTTTTCTTGGGAAGAACATCGGAGGAACTGAATTACCGATGGTATTAACCGCAAAACGAAATGTTACTAGCATACCACTTTCAGCCGAAGTTACAGAATCCACTTGTTTTATGCCCTTTCATGCAATAATTCTGTCTGGCCGTTGCACAGTCCTTATGCCCATTTCACCGACGTTGTATATGGCTTGAGGTTCAAATTTGTAACGATCTACGACCTCTTGCAGAGGAAAATAAAAGTATTCACGTTTGTCTTATTAAAACTTGTAGCGCGACTGAGGCTAGTCGATTCAGGAGTCCTGAGGGATAATGTTTGAAGTCGCTTAAGGAAACCCGTAAGCCAGTCAGCAGAGGCCATTTCATATTTGATCCAGTTGTTACCGACAATTACATTATTCTTAATAGCAAATTCGTAAGCTATTCGACGAACTTCTTTTGTGGATAATCCAAAGTATAATTTGAATTGATGAATCTGGTATTCAGCTAATTCATTTTCCATTTCATCTGGTAGCACTTGGCGATTTCATCTATATCCTACCTGCAAGGGTTGCTCCAAACCTCGAAATTAAGGTTTTTGATGGACATCTGTCAATTAAAAAGAATAGAAAGCTTACCATCATTATTTCGCTTATGTAGTTTTTACAAAATCTCTATAACGTCAAATAGTCAATATCGGAATCGACGGCAATTACTCGCAGAGACTCCTTATTTTGCTTCGCATTTAAAAACGTCAAAGGCTCCCCCCGGTTAGTTTTACGTTTATATGTCCTCATTCTTACTTCTAAAATAAATTAATAAAACAGGCATTATTTATGTATTTAGTATGGGCAGGTTGTGACAGTCACAATATACCACGATGCTAATGTCCCAACCAACCCCAAAGCTTTTAGTTTGTCCTCTTAGCTCTGTCCAAATTATTATAAATAGCTCAATAACCTTATTTGAGTGAGAAAGAGCATACCTGAATTAGTATTTTAACACTACAATACCAGTTCTAACTGTTACAATAGTCACTTTATAAAACAATATTTGAAGTCAAATATTTTCTCGAAGAAACAGAAATCAGCCAATATTAGCGATCGAAGCCACAACCATACTCAACACAGAAGAACTAACGCTCGCTGTTGAGATGATTGTGATGCGGCTGACATCTATTGAGCGAGTGCAAAAGCCTCAGTCACAACCAACCCCGGTGTCCCCTACTATACTATTTACAATATGAAAAGATCGATAATGGAAAATTTTTTGGAGAGGTTAGAAAGAGGAAAAGTGAGATGTAAGGGGATAGTAAACGGGTGATGAGTTAGTGGAATTGGGGAAATAAATTTATGAATGTAATAAGAAGAAGGAGGTATGGTAGGAGTGGTTGACAGTGTTGACTGACGCAAAACTGAAAACTTCTGAAGCCAAGCTCAACATTTTTCCAAGAGATATTCTCTACCACTTTACTTCCCACCCATCACTAGGACAACTATCACAAAGATAACTTCTATCACTTTCAATCACTATACTTTCTTTGCAAGTATAAATTATGTAACGTTTGACGCTAAACTAAATTTTTTTAAAAAGATATATTCTCTATCTATAACTCACTACCCATCAGTAAGAATGGAATGGAAATGAATGTGGGAGAGTTGTAAAGGAGATAAAGGGAAAAAGTAGGTAAAAAATAAATAAAAATTATGCATATTAATTGGGTATTTAAATTTGTATTATTTGTATATATAAGTAATGAAATATGTTTGAGTTTGTAGAATATATAATTGTTTTCTTCTTTGATGCCAATAAAGGTTATATTATTATTATAAAAAGATCCTCATCCACCTCCTGTATGTCCCAAATTAACTTTCATATTCTCAGCCTATATTCTCTCACTCTCACCCCACACCAACTTTACACATTCCCTTACCCAATGTTTCATTCATCCAGTACTAGTTTCCTCCCTCCTCGCTTCCACATCGGTAATACAATTTATACTATTTACAATAAGTATTACAGCGTCACTTATTGCTTCTCGATTTTGCTTTCCAAAAAATTTTGCTTCACAAAAAATTGTCAATTTACCATGGTTCTGGTACATTCTAAGGTTTTTCTTCCTCAACAACACCCTTAACGTGTGGTATTTGACGTGTGCAAATTTTCTATATTATGCAAAATCTGCAATTAAGAATAGGAAATAAGACGTTTTTCCACAGAGTGAATGTAATCATCGTCCATATGAATGAAATCATCGTCCATATATATCCTAGTGCCTTTCAGACTTCTCCTTTTTTTTGCCATAGCATCCATTTTCCCTTCCCACGTCTCTATTTTCACTAACATGGGTCTTTCCTTTCTTTGAGTTTTTATTCCTTCAATCCTGTATGCTGTTCTTATTTTCTCATTATATCCTATCCTATGAAACACCTCTGTACATGCTCCTTCTCTATCTCTTGCCTCTTCTGAGTTTTATATATTATTTACTGCAAAGAGATGGCTATTCCATACAGCAGTTTGAATAGGAATTGATAATTTGTTCTAATAGAAATTACCACAACAGTTGTACGTATTAAATAAAATGCTGAAATTGGTCAATATAATCAGGCGTTCACACTGTAAATTTAGCGAAAAGGGTAAAGGACAGAGAGAGAGAGAGATATAGAGAGAGAGGCAGAAAGAGACTTTATAAATAGTGCTTATAGATGTATGCTATATGATGGGCGAGTGTTTTTGATATAAAGTTTTATCAATTAGGTGTTCGTAATTATGAAAGGAATATTCGCTTCGGGAGGGTTGAATTCATGATGGAACTTGTCTCCGGGGAAGATAACGCATTGAGAAAGGGTGTTAAATTGTACTAAAGCGCCATTGGTTACGGTCATTGCGATGGCATAGGATGGTGGCGTATATATGGTAATAGAACCTTCCATCTAGATAGAAATATGAAAATGTGCCGCTGGAGGCGATATGGTTAGAACATGCTTCGATAACTCGCTCAATGGTATTAACAAAATGTTTCGTTAACAAAGGAAAGCGTAACATTCGAACTAAGATGCGATTAGAAATTTAAGGTATCAATAAAATTGAATTCATTTTAATTAAAAGCTGAATACGGTAATAAAAGAAAGTTTAAAATTTCTGAATAGCATTGATTTAACGTTTTGTGTTTTCACTGTTGAATAATAAACTGAAGGTGGATTAAAACAAAATACCGCATTTGGGAATAGTGGCCAGAAGTATTAATTTATTATGCGAAAGCAATATGAATTAGAGGAATAAAGCTGCACGTAATTAAAAGTTATCAAAATTAATGCTAGTAATCTTTGTAGATAAAAGTTAATTATAATTAAAAATAATTCTTGTACCCGTAAAAATAATTAAATACGATCTATGTAATCATGATATTGTTGGAGCAAATAAAAAACTATTGTCAGTCTCGTCAACGTTTTGAAAAGCGTTTGATTGCGCGTCGCATCAGTAGACGGCAGAAATTCTAAGCTATAGACGCTGGCGACCTGCGAATCATTACTGACCTTTAGTAGAGTGGACGGCGCCACGTCTGAAAATATTGCAATACAGAAAGGTGTACAGCAAGGTTGCATTATATCTCCTTTTCTCTTCAACCTTCATTCTGATACTATATTTAGAGAATCACTTGAGGACACGGTAAAAGAAACAGCAACAACTGCTACGCAGACGATACCATAGTAATAGCCCACAACTTATACAATGTTATGGCTCTCATCGTAGCATACACCTACCGTTTCAGCCACATCATTTCAGCCATACCTTCGTCAAGAAAACGAAGTTAGTAATCTTCTTCGAGCAGCCAAGACCAACTGTTTTACAGATGAATGATAGACCTGTCGAACAAGTACATATATTTCGATATCTGGTAGTTGTCGTGAATTGATAAAGTGATCCTAAAATTGAGATCAAGACTAGAAGCTGCATGGAGCTGACGTAAAGTCATAATGTTTTGTTTATATTTAACGCGGATATATCTGCCCTCCAGTGCAGCGATCGATGCGGCCCCCGAAGCAGCCCGCTAAGAACCCCCGTTGCGCAGACTTTTTCCCAATTCGAATTTCCTCCAATAAACATGGCCCTTCCTCCGATGGGTTGCATACATCATCGGTACGGTCATTTTTTGCCGACCCATACGTTGCCCTAGAATTAAGTATGATAAACGGACCACTTGCCTAGTGTACCCATCGTGCCTGACTCATAAGTATATTCCGACTCGATTCATTAAACCCATTTAGGTGCCCGTTTCACTGACCCTCATGGCGCTACCATCCTCCCTAGAACCGCGCCAGTATTACTTCGGGGAGACTGGGGTGATGTAGATGCCGAAGATACGAATGAAGATACGAATGAAGATACGAATGTAAATTTTTCGCATTGGAAATCAATGCTTGTCCAATATAGATTATACCGACTCTGATCGACTTTATGGAGGCCGCCAGATTCACTTGCGAGATAATGAGATACTACCTATTGTTTTCTTTCCCAGAATAGACAAACATAATTGCTGGACGTCGTTCCACGTCTGGGTTGACTATTATTCTGTCCACAAAGTTGAGCGGGGAAAGATTGTCCCCAAGAACCGCTGCTTGTCTCCTTTGCGTATTCCACGCTGCAAGATGGTATATTCAGTGCTGTCTCCGTGATGGCTGTCGCACTGGGTACACGTTAAAGTAA
>WYDF02310045.1:0-15035 GCA_009867245.2 Adranes taylori | reverse complement strand
ATAAATAAAGTGATCACTCTGAAATATGTTTTATTACTGCGAAGGGCCAATAACTTTTGACAGAACAAAGTCTGTCGAGGAGGAACTATTAACATAAAAAATCAATGTTGTGTTTTTTTAGAGAAAATAGGGCAGAACGTCTGCCGGGGCAGCTAGTTGTATATATAAATGTCGGATATAATATAATTCTTTCTTTTTTATTAAAAAAGGAGCTACGCATGGGATCGGTATGCAACTATGAAATATCGGTATGTATTTATTCGCAAATATGCTCTTTCAAATTCTAATAACGCACCGTAGCGCCTCTACTGCGCTCCCGTAATGCAAGAAGAAAAAGAAAGTAGAAACGCCTTTTGACGTAATAGAAACGAAAGTGACTAGAATCTTTTCAATATCTTTTCTTACAAAAAAAAAACTTTCTGTTATTAGATTCAAAAAAATTATTAGCAATTGGTTTTAATGTTAGTTATTCAACTAAATGCCATACGCTTGTGAAAGTTGATAGGAAGGCAAGAAAACCGGTGAATTAATTTTTTTTCTTAATATTAATAAACGTATCCGGCATTAATATAAAAGTATAGGACTGATGACTGGAAAAAGTTAATTTATTGTGACGTCATCGAAGTCATCTATTTTACAGAGGAAATGTGATACGAGTGTACCTTTCAGCCCTAAACGTGTTCAAGAAAATAAAAAACATCTTTTGAAACAAATGTTTTGGGCTCTATTTACGACAAGTGGCACTAGAAGCGTAGTTCTTGTTAAAGGTATGATAAATTCAACCAAGTTCATAGAAATATTACGTAAGATTGTTCCATTCATGCAAAACTTAGCCCCTTGTCATAAGTTTATGACTTTCATGCTGAAAAATTAAATTAATGTGATTGATTGGTCTGGAAATTTACCACACTTTTGGAATTGAAAATTTGTGGATTATTTTGATTGGACGTTTAAATGAAAAAAGCATTCTAACTAATGATATAAAATTGTAGTTTTAACTAGCGGAGTCAGGGATATGCACAGTAGTTCATGTTTTCAAGAGATCATTTCTGCAAATGGAGGGCATACTGTAGTCATGTATTTATATTCACATTGGTCTCATATTTGGTCCTCAAATTTCCCGTGGTCATCTGCTGCCGCTCTTAATCCGCTCCATGAGTGTAAATAAAGGCACGGAAGGAATAAAAGCATAGTTTTATTTGAAGAGTGAATTTTTACATTGTCCTGATATTATAACAATTGTATAACAGTCATGTTATAATTATAACTTAACAGTATTATAATTATATTATAATAGTTGTATAACATTTGTCCCCATATTTGCCTAAAGCGCCGCCAGGTATCTTGCTTTTGGAAACTTAGTAATACAGAAGTCTAGCGTGCTTCATGCTTCACACACTCTACAGTGAATAAGCCACCTTTACATGAACTAAAATGCCTTAAATGTCCTAAATTTACCTAACTCTAAGTTCTTGTTCACCTAATCTAACTCTTAGAATTTTCCTACTACAAAGCGCATCATCCGTGTACTTCGCTAGCCGCTCTTGACACACTTTTACAAAAATTTACAGCGGGGAACTCTTATATGATTCATCCAGCCACTCGAAGCAAACTATATTTGTGCGAAGATTTTGACAGGGATTCTTCCATGCATGCTTCACACACCAAACTTCCCTAATGCTAACACTATTTCATTTAGAACATCTGAAACAAATATTTTTATCACATTATAGAAGATTTCTAACTTTCTTTTGTTTCATTTCGGAAATATCGCGGGAAAGAGAACGTATTTGTATATATGCCATAGAAATACACAGCACTCAAAACTACGATGGACTGATAATTGCTTAATATCCGTACGAATTTTAAAACTTAATCTGAAGAAAGATTGTTTGAAGTATATATGTTAACTCCACCATGCTCACCAATATTTCGACACTAGCTGGTTACTAGTCAATAACCATTTAGAAAAATACAGTCCAGTTGGTCATTTGATAAATAATCCAAGAAGGGACACGTCATGTGAATTTTTATTTTGCCTGGCTATTGAGGTCATTTTATCATTAGTCTGTTGTCTACCGATTACATATTTGTTGCAGTAAGTTGCTTAGTTTTAGGGAAATAATATTTCCTAATTGCTGAGTTTTGTGGCCAAAAATTAGGATTGTATATTTCGTTGACGCTCATAAATAGTTACGCTCAAATATTAGGTAAAAGTATTCAATTACAGTTTACTTAAAAGGTGTTGAATTTAAACATGACGTTTAGATGTTGTGTACAATATTTTACCTTGATAATGGGCCTAGTTTCCAACAACATACGCTAAAATTAATTTTTTATATAAACTTGGATGATTGGATAATTTAAAGTATTTAGAGTTTAATGAAAAACTGTAGTCATGTTAGATCTAAAGAAAAAATACGCGAATTATACTCTTAGGGTTAACTATAATGTGGCTGAAAGTGGCACCCGGATACTTTTACGGTATAGAATATTTCATTTATGGGAGGACAAATCAACTTCAGCTTCTAGGACATCCCTAAGTATACAATTTTAAGTATATTTTAGAAATTTCAGATATGTGGAGGCATTTAGGTCCGGTTTTTTTTACCGAGACGAAACATCAATACATCTAGCGGACGGTGGTACCTGGGTACCACTGTATATTTTGTACCGTAAAATAAAGAAAATAGAAGTGGTTTCAATATTTTCATATATTTATTGTTATTTTTATGTTTCAAATGTTACAAAATAACAAATATAATGAATAGCTATTATTTATCCTGGCATTGAATCACGTTTTGCAAATGCCCGTTACTAGAATGCGTCCAGAGGAATCCCGTTCGGGCACAGGATTGGGATTATGAGGAGCTTCCAGGGAAATTCCTAGAATTTCCATGGCGTCTTTCGTAAACTGGTTTCGTAATACCATGGGATTGTCCTTTTTTTGGTTCACAGGAGGCAAGCACAGATCACAAGCTAGGTCTTTTAGGAAATTTCTCCTCTTACTAGTATTCTGATATATCGTAGGATTGATTTCAGTGTAGACAACATAGGCAGCCAGAGCTGCTACATCTAATACATTGAAAAATGGCCATTGGCCAACTTGTTCGCCTCTTGCTCGTGTATGTTCCCAGAATTTTATCCATAACATCGACACCTGACTGACTTCGTTTTGTTATAAAACTTGACTACTCTAGACTTTTGCTTCAAGGTAAAATCAATTGCATTTGTAGAGTGCATAGTTGACAACAAAAATACAGCTTTGTTTACTTTTGGAACATATGAGCACAACATGGCATCTGCGATGAGCGCAAAATTCATTGACAAAAGCGGTCGTTCCTTTTCTGCTAAGAGGTCCTTCGGAATATAGAGTTTGTTTTTCCTTAGTGTCCCAACTAGAATGAGTCCATCTGATTTCAGCACGCGAGCAAGAGGCATTGATGTGACGAAATTGTCGGTGGTGATACTGCGGCCTGAACCCTTGAAACGCTGTCATAAATGCATTACAGTTTTTTCGCCAATGTTTACCTGTTTCTCATTGACCGCTAATTTTTCAGTGTAAATTGAACCTTGGCACGGATAAAAAGTTGTACCATCACAAATCCAGAACACTGTTATGCAATAACTTGCATGTCTCGTGGGAATGTATTGCGTGAACTTAGTTCGTCCCCGATAGGGATAGAGTTGCTCATCGACAGTTAGATGTTCATTCGGCTTATAATATTTTAATAAATTTTCGTCCAGCATCAGCCAAATATCGCTCATGGTGGCAGCTTTATCAGTTTCAAGTCTAGCTGACTGTGTTATTGGGTTATAGAATTATCGAATCTAATGAAGCGAAGAATCTACTTAAAGCGGTCTCTACTCATTGCTGCTTATATAATGGTAAGGCATCTGATCTCCACAATTCATCAATATGTTCAGTATTGGATTTATGAACGCCTGCCATTAGCAGTATACCTAAGAAAGCATCAAGCTCCTCATCCGTAATACTCTTCCACACTTTTTGTGTCGCATTCGAGTTTCCATTGAAATCATAATAAACTTGATTGGCTCTACGGTTCGTTTGCTGTATAATAGCCAATTTCATTTCAGGTGTCACTAAAGCACTGAACGTGTCCTTGCGTGTACACAAAGCGGTTACTCTACTCGGACCTCCTAAAATTTATACACAGGAGATTGGAATAGAACCAGAAAGAGAAAATAAAAAACCCATTACCTGATTCTTGAATGACATTATAAGACCGGTTTAAGACGAGGGTAATGGGGCCTTGTTCCAGATAGTTGAATTAGTACTACGATATACATCAGCAGGTGGTGGCGTTGTAGTACTCTCTATCTCTGCAATAAATTGCTCGTCGTCGTCGCTATTGATCTCTACTTCTGTTTCGATAGTAACACGCTCTCCAGTGCAATAATCTTGTACATCTGATTCTTCATCATTTGCTGGTGGCATATAATCCTCGCCGTTATGATCTTGAAATTGATCATTGCATTCTTCATCAGACATTTCACATAACTTGCGACATCTTCCGCAGTCATTCTATATCGATAACCATTCATTACTATAAGAACATGTATAACGAATTCAAAAACAAGGCAACGTACTTATTATAGCAACGTACATTATCAAAGTCCAAATATCTCCTGGAATTATATGGTGGGTTATACCCATTTCCTAAAACTCCGCTACTCGATGCTTCATTGTTTCCAGAAGCTGTAATATTAAATTTTCCGCCACCAGATGCACAAGCAATATTATCGCGAGTAGTAGACATTCGTTTTCGCAATTGAACTAAACTGATCACAATTTGATAACATCACAATGCATAGATGAGAGATGACTGGACACTAAACGAGAGTATAACAACCAGTTAATGGTTGTTATACTCGCACCGACGCACAAACATTCAACAACCCATCCCACACCATTCAAGATACTGAGTGGTACCAAGATACCACCTCCCTCTATGTACAGTGTACTTTGCCGCCACATCAGAGTTAAAAAACGTTCAATATTAAAAATAGTAAAAAAAGCTTTTTACATTAAGGACGTGGAGTAAAAACTGAAAGATAATAAAGCTTTAAATAACTTAACCTTAAATAAATTTTATCTTATGCTATTTAAAAACGCAGTTTAATTTCTGACTAAATATATATCTAGTCCTTGATTGTTTTTCATTAGAGGACTAAAAGATTCTCAGCAACCCACGATATTGTATTTAGTCAGAAATTGAACTACTTTTTAAAATAACATTAAATGAAATTAATTTACTTTCTTAATCAAATCTACAACTTCATTTTTTTTCTCATACTTTTACACTTTAGTGTATAGTAAAGTTTGAGAAGACTAAAGTCGGATGTCGGTGTTTTTGAATTCACTGGTAAATTATAAAGCAAATATGTTAAATTAAAATTTGTTGAACTGAACAGGATGTGTTCCAGAAAGTGCTTCGGCTGTTCGATCATAAAACGGAGAGTCATTAGAAATAAGTATATAAATATAGGTAGTCCAAATTAAAACAATATAAAATCTTTAAAAATAAATTTTTAGATGTTTTGAAGTGTATTGAAGTTTTTAAGAGTATTAACTAGAAATTAAAAAGCTAGTTTAAATCTAATAGTTAACCATTCTGTTTAAAGTATTTGTTATTGACTAACATTTAAATTCACATTCCAAGCGCAGTATAAAAAGTAATCAATTTGTTTCCACATGCGCGAGTAGTATTAATCATTGATTTTATTGGATTCCTTTTTATTTATTTCTTTTATTTCTGAGGCGTCGTATATAGAATTAATTCTGCGAATAAAACAGAACGATACATAGAACAGTTCGATCGTTTCTAAAGTTCTAATGTACATTATTTTAATTAAATTGGCGCGATATTTCAACTTTTATGTGCACCGTTTTGATTTTATTGGAAACATTTCGAAAACTAGGTTAACATACATAACAAATTCAATTCGGATTTTTTATTACTGACTATATTAAGATATTTACTATTTTCAATTAATTTTAGAATGTTTAATTTCATTATTCTATTAAAAGTGTAGTTGAAATAAACTACTAGTGAGGAAAGTCAGCAATATATATTTAATCATTAGGTAATCTTTTAATCATTAAAAGAATTTAATGGATTAATATGCAAGTGGAAATTTGTATGAAATTGGAAATTAGTATGATAAATCATATATTTACAGAACAAATCAAAACCCAAAAGTCGATTTTTTGAAAATTCTAACTAGCCATTACGCCTTTAATAAGAACATAAATATACTACATGAAGACAGTCACATAAACAGTGGGTGTTTTAACGTTTCACGGATCTGAAGCGTTAAACAAATATGGAGTGTTATCTCCAAAATAACTTTGTACCGGAAGTATCGTCCCCTTCCCTTCTTCTCTATTTATAAATTGGTTTATACTCATTAGAGACCAAATAAAGAGGACTTTGTAATTAATGCGTAATTAATGGTGAATGCAATGGTTCGCCATTTAATTTTCCAAAAGCATTCACCATTACGTTTTAATATTTTAACATGAACAAATTAATAATATAATAATATAATAGTATAATAATATAATATAGTAATATAATAATATAATAACACCCTATCTCCGCACAACTTGGTGGGAAAGATGATGAAGTGTACTTAAACCTGGGAAGAAACACAGCAGTTATGTTCGAGCATTGAGTAAGAAGAAAATTGAGAGTAACCCACAATCGAATGTGGACGTCGGCATCTGAGTAGTGGATTCGGGCCGGAGACCACAGACGGGACTAAATACAAGTGTAGTGTAGTGCGAAATAAAACAAAGTGCAGGCCCAAGATACTAACAAGAATACCACCGCAACTATGGCACCAAGATCCTTCCGGTCTCTCCGAAGTAATGCTACCGCGATCCCAGGGAGACCGGTAGCGCCAAGAGGGTCAGTGTAATGGGCGCCTAAACGCTCCACGGGTTTAAAGAGTCGGAGACTCGGCAGGCACCAGCCGGGCGAGGGGTGGCGAACGCACCATGATTTCCATCCAGGCTTCCAACGCACTCGTGTTTAGGCTGCGTGGAAACTTGTGGTTGCACATTTACCTTTAAGATTAATTTATGCGTTGGCTTGCCGTGTTACGTGTGTGTACATACATTACCTATGGTTATCGTTGCATATGAATAATATGTACGCATGTAGAAAGTAGGGATATGTATTAATATGAGCGACTTTTGTGCTCTTCACTAGCTCTATTCTTACATTTGTAAGAGACTGTATCGCGAATACACTGATATGTATGCTGCTTGTCGCAACTGTTGGGCTGACTGTTTATCCTGCGACTGTGTTCCCGCGACTGTGCAATTGTGTGTTCTATACAGGGTGGAATGAACCGAGATTTGCGTAGCATAATGTAGTAAGACTGTGTCAGGTAGTAAAGGACGTGTGGTTGGCTACACACTGACCCGTATACGGAGTAAAAGTTGAGTGACGGTTCAGGCTTATAAATAGAGAGATTTTGAGTAGAATGAGTTTAGTTCCTAATTTTGAGAACTTGTAAAAAGACTCAGCAGCAGCAGCAGACAGCAGAGCGACCAGCCAAGTCAGGCAAGCCGAGACAATGGTGCGTCTGGTAAGCGATTCCCTATATCGTACACTATTCTATGTTGAATTGCGTATGTATTAAATAGCTTTGTTTCTCTTCCTTCCCCATTACCAACCTATTTCCTATTCACTGGAGTATATAGTTCTAACTCGCGTTAAGCGGGGTTGGTTTTAGTTGCTCAGTAACAGTAACACTTGCGCTAATCGGGGTTTTATTGTAACTGATAGTAGTCTCCTTTCTGTTCCATTCACTGAAGTGTATAATTATAGCTCGCGTTAATCATGATTAGTCTTAATCACTCAGCGAATATGGCACCTGCGTTAATCGGCGTATTAGTGACCTATAGTGAACTCCTATTATTTCTACCTTGTCCGTTATACTTATCTTGTCCGCTACCTTGTCCGTTATACTGTACATGCTTTCCTCATTATTCTTGTTTTGTTTATTACCGTAAATTTGAACTATTTTACTTGTACCGCTTACATATTGTTTTGTTTATAATAGAATCGCTACTGTTTATTTGCTAACCGCCATTATTGCGACATTAATTTAATTTAACATTTATTCATTGCAATTTATTTGCGTATTAATATTTCTTTATTTGTTTATATTGTGTACAGATGACCAATAGACGTTATTTTGTAAAATCGTTAAATGCTGTTTTATTAATTAGCAGTTAGAATTTTTTTCAGCTACTCACAAAAACTCGATCACCTGGACTACTCACGTACTCGTAGTTACTTGTGCCCTCAGTAAATCCACTGAGGACCGGTTGAACAATAAGAACGGTTCCAACATGGGGTGTCAGGTTTAACTGACCTGGCGCCCGCGACAACATATTTCCGATGGTTCTTATATTCTGTAATAATAGATATATTTGCTTGCGCCACATCTGTGACAGTCGCAAAAACTCTCCGTTAGCAAGCATCGCAACTCTGTCACAGGTATTAAAAAAAAACCCTCTATGTCAATAAACGGACCAAATGCCGTTTGTTTTGCCTCCATTGATTTCCCAATGTTACTCACTAGGCCGTATTAGGTCGCAATGTATCGTGATAATAACTAAAATACGTATTTCCAGCAATGTACCATTATATATTGCGTTGAATCTTATTACGCACAAGACATATCTGATGAGCTTGCGCAAAACGGGGTCTTTAGTATTTTCAATTAATAAATCTTTAGTATTTTCAAGGTAATATTTCTTTTTTATTAACTTAACTTCACATCAATACGACATTTGAACAAACATTTGATTGCTACAGCTAAAATTTATACTCAAGGTGTTTAGCACATATAAGCTTGAACGTAAGCTTTCGTAATTTAAAAATAAGCTTTTGCGAATTTTATATCCTAATGGCATAACGCAATTTAAGTTATGTTAAAGAGTATGATGACGCGTTACGTAATTCATAAAAACAAAACCTTTTCCGATCCTTTTATCTTAATAAAAATCGTTTAAAATGAGCGAGACGATATTTGCTAGTCTTATTTGAAAGGAATTCGCTTCCATTCGTTTGTTTTCTTGAAAGGGAATCCAGAGGCGTGGGTACAATTATTTTTCAACATATTGATATTCTAGTAATACATCTTAACAATATTTGATTTATATTTTCCTACAATGGCTAATACCTTATGGCCATCCATTCGTTTCTGCAATGTTAAGCTACTTTCTGTGGTATATCTTTGTAGTTAGTTTGTTTAGTCCAAATGAATTACTAATTCTATAGACAGTATGTCCATTTAAATTGTTGCGTTTAGTATGTTGCGCTTAGAACATTACTGTTGTTCTATGTTGCGCTTAGGATGTTCTTATTTTCTCAAAACTTTCTTTGATGATTGAGGTGCTAGGATAATCCAATAAATCAAAGTTTCCCAACCTTCTACGTCGAGTCTCCTCTGATTATAATTATATATTTTCATGCCTAGCATCAAGCTCACGTCCAATGCCGGACTTATCAGTGATAGTTTGAGTGTTTAACAAACGGTAAGCAACGCAATGGCGAAATTTAGAAATTCAATTTTGGTCCAATTTCTTGGGTACCACTATGACTGAATACGGGCAAGATGAACATGATGGACGCATAATAGTTTGATTGAAAAGATCATTGATTTGTTTTTTACTTCTTTCTTTTGAGCTTGAGGTAAACGATACGATTTTTTAGCAACATAATTTGGATTAGATAACCTTATTGAATGTTTGAAATGTATCTGTAAATAAAACGTTTTTTCTATTAGAATATAAACAAAACATTATTTTTGTTACGTATTAATTCAACGCGTTTTGCTATCCCGCTTAGCATACGTTACGAAGAGATATAGTTTTATCGCCTATGTTTTTACATTGACTCATCGCAATGACTACACGATACCCCATTGAATGTATGTACATGTGTGTGTACTACATACGTACGTGTATCGCGCTACACTGCTGGTCGTTGCAGGATGACGCATTATTGTTTATAATAATATTTAAAGTAGGAGTGACGTACGTACACATAGGTGGTCTAATGTTGGCTTGTCTGTGGCTTGCTTTTGCACACATATTACACACAACTTTGTGGATGTGCCGAGATTTGATGCACTGAATTAAAGGGAAACCGTATCGTGTCTTAAAATAATGTGTGGTTGATTACACACAGACCCGTGTAACGGAGCCATAGTCGTGTGATAGCTATAAATAGCTTTCATGTGATAGCTATAAATAGCGAGATTTTGAATATAGAGTGTATAATTTTAACCTGTGCGCCTCATGGTTAGTTTTGGACACTCAAAAACAGTATCACTGGTGCGCCACAGTGTTAGTCGTTCTCAAGCAATATTACGCGTTATAGTAGGCTCCTAGGAAACCTACCTTCTCCGTTATTCATATCGTGTGTTTAGTTTTACTGCACCACGCTCCCGTTGTATTATTAACTATTTGTAGATGACTTACGCATTATGATTATTACAGTTTTATTATTTTTTCACCGCACATTAGAATCGATTTACATGCACCGCTTTTATTTAGTTTTGTAATTTTTATGTACAAGTAAAACATTATGTTTTACTTGTACCGCTTAACTTTATTGATTTGTTTATAATAGAATCGCTAATGTTTATTGAACCGCAATTATTGCGTTACTAATTAAATTTGACATTTATTCATTGACATTTAAATGTACATAAATATTTCTTTCTTTGTTTATAATTGCCTAGAAGATGAATAGACTTTATTTTGTTATAGACTTATAGACTGTTAATGTTGTTTCATTAATTAGCAGTTAGAAGTTTTTCAGGTGCCTACAAGAATGAGTACCTCCAGCCAACTCACGTACTCGTAGCTACTCGTGCCCTTAGTATGCCACTGAGGACCGGTGGAACAATAAGAGCGGTGCCAACGTGCCGGCTCACGTTAAATTGACTTGACGCCCGAGAATACATATTCCCGAAGGCTGTAATATTCTGTAATAAAAGATATATTTGTTTGCGCTATCTGTAACAGTCGCTAGGATACCCCAGTAGCAGCGTCGCGAAGGGAGTCTGTCACAAACGTGTTCATGTAATTTTCTTCATTCACAAGTACGTTTATACTACCGAAAAACATGTAACCTACTTAAACATTGATCGTCATAAGCCAATTACATTGATCTTTATGTTTCAGTAGCACCTTTTTCAGGCTCTATTTTAAATATAACTACTCTTCGTTCTATAATAAAATAAAAACTGATAACATCATATCATAGTAACGTCATAGTATAATAACATAAATATTATATGTTATAATTATAAGGTACTATATTTTATGTTTGCTCAAAGAGATGACGGGTTTTTGTCCTTCTTAAATGATTCTTCAGTGGTATTTTAAACACACGTGAACTTCTTGTTTCAATATCTGTAGTTTTTCTGTATGAAGAAGGAGTCCTACATTTCGAGCATTTTACAATATCCTTTTTCTACTTGCATTTTCCATACACTATCCACATTATTGTAACTTGTCACTAGATGGCGCTGCAGTACATCAATTTAAACTCCATTCAACAGATCGCCACGAAAATTTATATACATGGCTATTTCAGTAGGAAGAATATTTTCATGCTATCCACTTTGTTATAACTTGCTACTAGATGGCGCTGCAGCACGACTACTTCTACACCGTTCAACCTATCGGCATGAAAATGTATATACATAGGTATTTGATTGGAAAGAATATTTTTATGCAATCCACTTTGTTATAACTCGTCACTAGATGGCGCCGCTGCACGTGTGCGCGGGCTGGGTAATGGCAGAACAAGCCGCGGCAATTAGGCTACATCGCTGTTCGCTGTAAAGCCGCGGCAAGTAGGCTATGTCGCTCGCCGTGGTAAATGGATCATGTCGCTCGCTGCGGCGAATACACGGCAATGAGACATGTCGCTGCCAGCGAACAAGTCGCGACAGTTAGACCATGTCTCTGACCATCGCGAAGCCGCGGCAATTAGGCCATGTCGCTGGCCGCGACAATTGGACCATGTCGCAGAGGCGCGGCGAAACCGCGACAATTAGAGATGTCGCTGTCCGCGATCAAGTCGCGGCAGTTGGACTATGTTGCTGACTGCCGCGATGCCGCGCCAATTAGACATGTCGCTGGGCGCGGAATTTAGACCATGTCACTGGCCGCGGAAAAGCCGCGGCAATTAGGCCAAGCTCAGCGGAGTTGTCGGCGCCGCAGGCAAATATGAGGACCAGATGGGGCAAAACAACGTTTGTCGGTTTAAATTGGCGCTATACATCTTGAGTTTGTCACAGATTTGACAAAGGATAGGTCGTCCTAATACCATATTTTCGGATAATGGTACAAATTTAATTAGTGTAAATAACGATGTACGTAAATTAGGTAATTTTATTGGAGAAAATCAGAATCTTTTTTGTCAGATGGCTTTTGATGACCATATTGTTTGGAAATTTATACCTCTTCATTCTCCTCATATGGGATATTCTTGGGAATCAGGTATAAAACGTATTGAATTGCACCTATAAAGAATATTAGGAAGTAATATTGAATGTGTGTTAAACTCACGACCCCTTACTCAAATATCATATGATCCCAATTGTCTTCAAGTTTTAACTCTTTCGCATTTTTTAATTACTCAAAATGATACTTTGGTCGCAGATATTGATTCATTGATACACCACAAAATAGGCTGGATTATTACCAACGAACACAGCAACTTCGACAGCATTTCTGGACACGCTGGAGCATGGAATATGTATCTGAATGGCAAATTGGATATAGAAAACATTCAGTTTTTAGATCAGCAAACATTGAGTTTCCAATTACATTATCAACCGAAGTTTTAGTTGCTTCTTATTACGGGGAGGTGTAGATCAAATGTTTTGCTTCATTAGATTGAGAGATACCGGCAATGTTATATTTTCCAACTTTACGAAGAGAGGAAATTTTAATACGTATAATAAGTTTTTTCGAAGTGATACCAAACGTTAGGAATATTTCTATTTTTGTTGCAGTAAAAAATAACTATTTACTTATATGCCAGATTATGTATAACGTTAATGTTATTATCATATTATTTTATTGTTCCAAGATATTTCTAAATATTGTCCGAAATACTTGTTATCCACATTCTAATAATTTTTCGACGAACTTCACTGTAACTGAGACAGAAAGAGCGAGACGGATAACGGAACTAACTGAACTGAAGTCGACTCATATTATTTAATGAAATATATTCGGTCTTACGTGCGTCGAATACCGTTCACGTATTTTGCATAACGGGAAGTTGGGTAATAAATGTCTTATCAAACTCCAAATGATTCCCAACTTCATATGGCGGCTAGGGTATGTTTCTTTTTTTCATTTTATGCGTTTTTATGCTTTTTAATATCTTCCTTCGACATAATAAAACTCGTTATGCTTTAAATACACTGTTTATTGGTATAAGGTTATGAAAATTTATTACTTGAATTGCATTTTACTGATGTATTGCATTATTAATAAATTTATTAATGACGTAGTTGACCGAATTTATAAAATGGATTTTAGTGGATCTAATAAAATACTGCTACAATTTAATAATACAAAAAACATCTACAACGAACTACGTTTTTAGTACAAATGTATAAAATATAATAACAGGTTAATGTAAAACTTTCAAATTAGGGATATGGATATCGTTGCATTATGAAGCAACCACATTAATTAATTATTTAAGCAGGTAATTATCGAAAAATGTGATTCATATATGAGAGACTACAAAGATAAAAAAAAATCCGATGGACATTTTGGCCCATGGCCATTTCTGTTATAAGATATTTAATAAGCTTTATCAACACCCTCTTCTTTACAGAACATCATTATATTTGTATAAGTGAATATATATTAACTCCGATCTGAACCTATCATCGGACAAATATTGTTTGATTGAATACTCTATATATGTTACCTGTATGCGTTGTCATTTACAAGGTGTTTTTAGGTTAATTTGAAATATTTCTTACATTATAGCTGATTGTCGCCATCTATTTCTAAAATTTTATTCCAATTAATGAAGAATACCAAGCTTTTTGTAAAGAAATCAGTTTTTTATGATGTTAACATGCATTTTAATGCAACACAGTGGTGTATCCAGTGGTGTATCAGCGTGGCTTAGTAAGTCCCATATACGTTCTATTGTGCCCATATGCGTTCTATTCGTAATAGTGTCTGGTCCAGGCGCGGCGAAGTTAATTTTGCCTTTAAAAGCTCTCTGTACCTCATCAACTGTTATAGGCGGACAAGTATCGTGATTTTGGGCGTGACATTCACAAAAGGAATTAAAAAACGTCATCGCCAGAATTTTTACAAAGCATGGTACCATGTGATCTTATAGGTCTCTCTAGAAAGCTTCAGCCTTTTGGGCAGAGGGTGTGCTTTTTGGATTTCTCATCTCTTGTTTCTGAAATAGCTTGGAGGGATTGTGACGGAAGGTAAAGTTGTCACTAATGAATTTTATTTTTCGCCAGAGTTTCCTTTTCACTTTCAATTGAACACGAAGTTGGTCAATGTACATTTTTTTTAAATTATTATTATTATTACTATTATTTTCGCTTTGTAGCGTGCATCTCCAAAGAATCTCAACTTCAACACCTTTAAAAAGACCACGAGATTCTTCATTTGGGCAGATGTCACGTAACGACTCTCTAAACAATAGTCACAGTCGGGTAGTGTAACCGAAATAAACTCAAAGTGCCCAGGATTACGGCCTTTTGCATCTGACTTGCTAATTCTTCAGCTTTGGTCTCGTAAGTCGGTATGATCGTAATATAGTTCATAATGGACCCTTATTGGACCCCTAGATACTCCTGATATTTAGCCTGATATTTACTCCTGACGCATAGCAACTCCTGATATTTAGCCACTTTTTCTCGTTCCTTAATTTCAGTATTTTTATCAGCGGGGCTAGAAAATTCTATAAGGAACATCT
>WYDF02310034.1:0-15035 GCA_009867245.2 Adranes taylori | reverse complement strand
CTGTAGGAGGAGGAGTTGGGGGGCGATGGGGGGGGGGGGGGGGGGGGGGGGGGGGGGGGGGGGTCGCGAGCGTGGGTGGGGGGGGGACAGATAAATATAAAGTCTTCAAACCTTTCTTGTGTATGACCCTAATCATACTCTAAATTCTTTAATATGGAATAAATTATAACCAAAATTGAAAGAAAACTACCCCATCTTTCATATACTGAAAGTCCAAAGCTTTAAGTCCATTGAGAGTGTAGATTGAAAAGTTTATAAATTTTGGAATGCGGAATATTCTAAATGTAAAAACCAAGATACTAACAGAACAGAAATGCTAAGAAAATTAAATAAACTGGATGGATATTGAAAAACATTTGATTTACCAACACATTATCGCATAAAATTAATCGAATTGGGGCATCATATTTACAATAGTGTCACATACACCGCCATTATATAAGAACAGCCAAAAATATTGGATACAAAGAAGAAACAACTGTTAGGAGAAATTCAAAATAGGTGAAAGAGACGAATAACTACAATACAATCCGTTTAGGTTAGTTAGTTATGATTTCAATTTACATAAGTTAATCTCTCTGTAAAACATTTCAATGGCAGGATTACAGGTATGCATATCATCTATCATTGAAGTTTGTGTTGCCTATGTTGTAAGTTCAATAATTATCGTTTATTTTGCTGGTTAAAAATAAGACTACGAAAGAGATAGATATAACGAGTATGGCTTGACTCAGATATAATTTTGTAGCTATCATCAGCTAACCCCCACATTTTGGATAAGCGGATGATTAGTAGTAGAAACTAGTACTTTACAATCATAGAAATTAGTGCACCACATTTCGCTGGGTTATGGAAGACGAGCGACAAGTCTCCACAACACCACGTCCGAGGACTTCAAGGAACCAGGCCTCTGGCAGTTGAAGAAATCACAACGTTAACATGTTAGGCCGAAGCAGGTCTCAATCCAAGACTACTATACCCACAAACGAATGACATCAATGAACTATCGGTGCTAACACCAGGCCAGATAATGATAGGACGAAAACTGGTGGCAACTTCAGATCCAAGCAGAACTCCTATAAAAAGCAAGGGTACTCAGCGATGGAAGTTAGTTCAAAAAAATCAAAGAAGGTTGGAATCGCCTGTCCAGGAAGGATCTTCAAGAACCAGACCGAAAGAAAGGATAGGTAACAATCACAGAAGATGAACTATTGGCTGCAAAGGTCAAAGAAGGTTGGAACTGCTTGTCAAGGGAGTATCTTCAATTCATAAAAGCTCTCTTATGGACAACAACAATAACTTTTCTAACGATGACATTTGCTTGTAATTTTTGTTTTTGACATTGACTCATTCACATTTCAATATTTATAGTATATTACAAAAATGGAATCTGTAAGTGCTACCATAAATCAGGAGAATGTTATTGAACGACAATTTACCCCTTACAGAATATTTCTAAATAAAGCGGATAGTTATCATGGTTTACACATCACATCTGTAAGTATATAATACATTTTTGTAATGTACAAATTTAATCAAAACTCCGAGATCCCTTCTAGTGATCATAAATCGACCTACAAACTTATACTTATTTTTTCCTTGCTCTGCTTTTCGCCTACTCTTATTATAATCTATAATCAATGGTTATAGCTTCAATTTAGGTTAGTTTGTTATAGTTTCAATTGACATAAGTTAATCTTTCGGTAAAATATTTCAATGGCTGAATTACAGATATGCATCTGATCTATCATTATAGATTGAGTTGCCTATATTGTAAGTCCAATAATTATCGATTTTTACTGGTAAAAAAATTACGTAGTACAAAAAAGATAGATATAGTTTAGCGTGGCGTGGGTCCGATATATAGTTTTGTATCCCGCATTTTGGATAAGGCGGATGATTAATAGTAGAAATTGGTGATTTCCAATTGGTAAACATTAGTTTCTGTAATTGCTTTCGTCGGCAGTATCATTTGATCCTTCCTACAGAGTCAAGAAATTCGCTCATTTGTATGAACCTACGAGTACGAACTCTACAAATCAAATGATAATCATCATATTACATATGATAATCCTTTATCAAATATATAAAATTGATTTGTTTCTGTTTAGTATCTTGCGGACCAAATTTATGGTGCGCTTCGATCTGGAAATGTTGGTGCTGAAATGTTGGAGATGGAAGAAGAAGATAAACGTACAGGCGGAGAGGCAGCTGGTGGTTTACAATTTACGCAATCTGAACGCATTAAATACGAGTGCATTGGTGCATTACAAAATACGCTCAAACCTCATTCGGAGGATCTGTTTTTTACCGTACCGGAACGGGATCAGAAAGCACTCAATGAGGCGCTAGTGAATTGTGGAACAATTATTTATGATATTTCAATTGATTCGAAGGAAATACCTAAAGCATTAGCTGCACTTAGTCGTAAATGATTTTTATCTTTCATATACCATATAGGTATGTAATACCTATAGGTGTACGAAAGATATAGGATTCATGTTTTGAGATTTTCTTAAATTTCACCTTAGTACGTCTCTTGTATTGAAATTACTGCAATTCGTTAATACGCAATTCAAGTGGGAGGGGGGCGGGGGTCATAAGGAACAATTTTTCATATAACAAGTTTTTCCAAAAAAATTGTTTCTTGCTCAAAAAATTAAAAGAAAGGTCGATTTTTCGCTGTCTGTTAGTATGGACGACATGTGGAACATCCATTTAATCCGATTACAAAGTCAGCTGGTAGGAACTGGGCATACAAAATTATAAAAAAATATAGTCTCTCATTAAGAACACCACATCCAACTAGTTTCGCCAGGGTAGAAGGCTTCAAATCTAACCAATCTTTACACAAAATATAATTTCCTCCTGGTTTTATATACAACATGGATGAATGCGGAATATCTACTGTGCCAAATAAGGTGCCCAAGCTTGTCAGTAGTAAAGGAAAAAAATTGGTAGCAAAGAATAGATATCATCTGCTGAGCGCAGTGAAACAATGACCTTTGTATGTGTCATGAGTGCTGTAGGAGAAATTTTGTGCCCCCCCCCCCACACTTTGATATTCCCTCGTAAGCAAATGAAGAATGAACTTATGGATAGAGATCGGCCCCAATCTATAAGTCTTATCTCAGAAACAGGATATATGAACATCACTTTGTTTTTAAACTGGTTGAAACATTTTCAAGCCCATGTGAGAGCTGATGCTGAACATCGTGTGCTGTTGATATTGGCCATACATTCATCCCATAGATCACTGGAAGCTATTTTATTTTTTAAAGAAAATTTCATACATTTGCTGACAATCAGACCGCATAGCAGTCATCGAATTCAACCATTGGACCGATGTTATTTTAAACGACTAAAAATATTTTACGCGGATGATCGTTGATTAACAATCCCGGAAGAAATATAACTCACTTCCAGATTGCGAAAATATTGGGGCGAGCCTATGAACGTTGTTCTTCCATGGATAAAGGAATCAAAGCCTTCGAATCATGCCGGATTTATCCGTTGACTAAGGATGTGTTTACTGAGGAAGTTTTTCTACCTTCGAGGAAGTTTTTTCTATCACCGACCAAAATGTCCAGATCCAGCAAAATCTCCAGATCCTACAAAATGTCCAGATCCAGCAAATAGATGATAGCAAATCGGACTCAGATCCAGGAACATCTCTACCATTGTTCTTGTTGCGCAAAAATACAGTCGAAAAACATTTAACCTCTCAATAGCAGTCAACAAATAGTCCGGTTGCAAGTACCTCAGCCGTAGGAATTTCAATTGATGAACTTTATCACACACCTTCTACATCTAGTCAGCCCAAAAAATAAGCTAGTTTCTCCGGCAGAAATTATTCCGCTCCCTAGAAGATCTGAAGATCCAAAAAAGAAAAAACCAGGGGCAGAAATACTTGAGGCAGAACGTCCAGACGACTGAAGGCTGGATTAAATGCGAACAGTGTCAAAACAAGTGCACTGCATACGGATATATTGGAACATTTATTTGTGATCTTTGTGATTTAATATACTTACACAAGATTATTGCCCCACATGTTCTTGACTTTTTCTTGACAACGAGGACTCGAAATTCCTATTTAGAGTTTTTTTATATTTTTAAAATTTTCTTTAGAATTTTTTATTATTTCGTATTTTTGGAACCAAATATTTATAATTTTCATACTTAAATGATTGTATTAACATGCCAAGTGTTTTTTCGTTCATATTTGTTGTTTTTATAATTATTTAAACCTTAGGTGCGTCCTTTTGTCCCATGTTACTCTAGTTCAAATTTCCAGAAATAATATTTTTGAATATAAAACTTTTACCTAAATATGAAACAGGTTTGCAAATATTTTAAGTGAGGTTCCGAATATTTTAATGCCAATATATGCAATTTATTTGTTCTATAGTTAACCCATTCAGGCAGTTTGTTGTTTGACATTTATTTATCTAACTCAAGTTATTTATTTATCAGTTCTAGTCGCTGAAGTCGAAAAGTTGGAAAAAATAGGTCCGAAAACTTTACGAAATTATTCTATAGAAAGAGTATTTATTTTGATATCAAATTTTATGACTTGGGCAAATACTAAACCCATAGATCCAGTGAGTATATAAAATGAATATGTTGCATATAGTAAATTATAAACACAATGTAAACAACATGTTTAGAGCGAACGTTTTCGGAAACTAGGCCCATTAACACGGTAATATTTGAGTGCCAAACGCTTATGCCTCCATTTTGTCGAACTCGGTGTGTCATAGTTATGCAAGAGAGGTCGCTGTAGGCGGAAAAAAAGAGAAGACTGGTATTGTGATGACCCTAGGTGGCATGATAATCTGTGATCTATACTTATTAAATAAATCTCAAATCATCTTAATTGGTTATTTTATAATAAATCCACAACATAAAACATAGTGTCAGGTGTGGCTACCAATTAAGTAAAAAGTAATTGAGTATATAACCGGTTCCAGTTTTTTTTCGGCATAAGTTTTTAAAGTGAGGTTACAGAAATTATTATTTATTTCATCCAGAAGCATTACGATAATGGCATAATCAATAACATTTAAACCTCCAGAGACACTGGAAGAACCATCTGACTGGATTTAATTTGAAAAAAAATTGAAATATATATGAAAGCAAGTATGAATAATCAGGAAACAGATGAAAGCGTCAAGGTTGCAAATATTTTTGAGTTCTCTGGGTGAAAAAGGTATGGACATTGCAGATACTTTCTCTGAAGATGATAAAAGCACGTTAAGTAATATCATTAAGTGTTTTGATATGTATTTTATTCCAAAAGTCAATTATACAATGGAAACGTTTAAATTCAATCAACTAAAACAAAGTAGTAATTCAGTAGATGACTTTATAACTAAAGTAAAAAAGCAAAGCTCCAATTGTAATTTTAAATGTACTGGATGTAACAAAAGTTATGAAGAACGCATGATACGAGACAAATTGCTAATGGGACTAAATGATGCTCATACACAATAAAGGTTATTAAGAGAGAGTGATATCACAGTTGACAAAATTAAAGAATTCTGCAAACCACTGGAATTAAGTCAATTTCATGCAGAACTGTTAAAGAATGACCGCTCGAGTACTACAGAAGGTGAAATATATGAACTGAATAAAAGTCCATGTCGCCAATGTTCGTATTTCCACATTTTTGGAAAATGTCCTGCTTATAAGACATGCGCAAAGTGTGAATTGAAGAATCATTTTGCTAAAGCTTGTACAAGACGTCCGAAAACAATGACAACTACTAGAAATGATCAATGTAATGATAACTCTAATGTAGATTTAAGTAACGATAATGAAGATCTAAATGAACAATTTAAACGTTCAAGAAAATTGCCAGTGTATTTCAAAGACTATTTAATATTGTTAGAAGATTTTTAGATTTTTAAGTTTACTGTATATAAAAAAAGCGTGTGTCAGAGTTATACAAGAGAGGTCGCTGTAGGCGGGAAAAAAGAGAAGACTAGTATTGTGACAACACTAGGTGGCATGAGAACCTGTGATCTATACTTATTAAATAAATCTCAAATCATCTTAATTGGTATTAATTATTTTATAATAAATCCACAACATAAAACACTCGGTATTTTGTCAAACTCAAAGATTAGCTTGATAATGGGTCTAGTTCCTGAAAACGTTCGCTAAAAGTAATGTTTAAATAAACGTGGCTGAAGACGACATGTTGTTTGATATAATTTAATGGGTAATGGTTCACGACACTATAGATGTTTTAATGCTTTAGTTTATATAAGTTTATGTTGTTTTTATTCATCTTTAGATAATACATAGTTTATCTATCAAGAGATTTAATTCTATCGCATTTTTCTTACCATATAACACCATGCGCACACGAAACAACGAGGATCATTATTATAAATTACAACATATACCCAACTATAAAATATTGGGTATATGGAGTTAAGAAGATGATAAAGTATGAAAGACAAAATGATACTGAATGAGGAGAAGAGAACTGTAAAAAGAATATGTGTGAAATCTATGTTGGAGGTATGTAAGGAGGAGGAAGTAGGTAACGATTTGGATAGAAGTCTATATGAGAGGTGTGAGTGCTTGAACAATTGGGAGAATTAATATTAAAAATTTACCGCAATTGTGGAAGTTTGGAAAGAATGTTAATGATTGAATTAAACAAGAAATCAAACTTGAATAATTAATTAATTATTTTAACTTTAAATTAGGGCTTGTCTAAGTTACCAATATGCCCTTAATTATTGTGAATATTTAATTTAATAAAAATTAATTAAATTGATTTAGAGCACTGCGTTATCTATTCAGATAAACTGCAGTAACTCATGGAGATTAAAATTACGTAAAATGATACGGGTGGTACTTAATAATGACGCTAAACATAACTCGTTTATTCTTACAATTAATTAACAATATATACAAAATAAAGTCAAAAGAAGCATGATAAAGTTGGAAAATGATAAAAGCAGGTTTTGTAAAAAAGAATAAGAATGTTTAAATTAGAGATTAAAAGAAATATCTCATAATAAATCTGAATTTCAATGAGTATGTTTTGCATTTGTTGCAAGAACTATTTAATCTATATTGTTGTATTTTTTACAAATACGTCTATCTGTTAAGGTAATGTACTGCTAGGTTAGCGAAATTCATACTGGACATGTGATATATTTCTTAATAGGATTTTAGTTTGTTTATATTTTAAAATCTTATTGAAATTAATATAACAAAATCCAACAGGTTAATGACTTTGAAATAATAATAAGCAATTTTGTTAAATTTCCAATAAAAAGGAAAGTAATGTATTGTTACTGGTTTAATTGACCTAATCAAAGCAGGATCGTAATTTGTTATAACTACTATACTGCTTTTTATATTTTATTCTGTTTGTAACATAATTTGCGCTTGAATTAGATTCAGGGTTGGGTTAGAAATTCGTTTGTTCTAATTTTTATAATAAGTACTTAATTTCTTATATGATAAACACAGAAATGCCTGTTTCTTATATGATAACAATTTAAATAGTTTGGTTTTTTTGCTCTAGTGTTTATAACTGCAAATATATGACTCGAAGTGCGTTTTTTAATTAATGACAATAATGTTGATTCTAAATATAATTCAAAATTTGTTAGGTCTGATCCAGTTCTGTTCTTCCATTTAATAAAAAAATAAAGCAAATAAAGAGTGACGAACTAAATATGAGTTTCATATTTTATCGTATTAGGTTTCTTCAGCTATGAGTATGGTTCTGGAATGAAACTTCTCTTCTGTAACAATGCCGTTGAAGTTGTCATTGTCGACGTTGACTGGATTAACTAAATGAACCTTGGTTGAATAATACGTGTATGAAAGTCGAACGGACCATTAGCAAATGTAGAACTTTATCGATGCTCTGTTGCGGGAGGATTTTCGTAGATATTTGCCCAGGTGTATAAATGCATTGAAACTTTATGATAATAGGCTTTTTGTTGATGGATACCGAAGATGTAGTGTTTTTATTGATGGTTTGCGACGACAGGATCTTGTTGATGTATACTGATGTGGAAATTTATTGATAATTGGTGATGACGGAATGGATTGAACTTCTCGCTATCGTCGAAGTAGTACCTAAAACGGCGTCGGCAGTGGTGTTCTAATGTTGCCGGATACAGCCATCCCTTACCAGGGGTCGGTGGGAGCGGAACATCGCCTGGAGCGGTAGGTAGTATGAGGGACCCTGGTGCTGACGTCGAATCTCCTTGCTCGTAGACCACTGGAGTTGGCTCGGTAGAGTTTGAGATAAGACGTGGAGTTCGAGGACGACGTTCGTAATTGTTGACCACTGGAGTCTGTGCTGAATTGTTCTCATGGTTTTCGTGTGCCCGGTACATCCTACCGAGCTTCTTCTTCTTCTTCTTCTTCTCTCATCGGCCTCCACGTCTTCGCATCAGGACGCGCTCAATGGGAAATAAATTAAATTAGGATAAAAGTAGAAGCAAGTTATAATTATTTAGAATATTTGAAATTTTACTATAGCGCGTTAAGATCAGATCCATACTGGCTGCGATAGTTCTCGCTGACCAAAAGAAATTGACTAGGTCTTATTTCAGAATTAAAGCTTTGGACTAGCGCGATTGGGTTCTCGTAGCCATCCAAAGACAACAACTTAAAAATTGCGGCTCTTGGATCACTTGCCTGGATGGCTCCTTTTATGTGAATTTTCTAGGAAAGGAAGCTGCACCTGGTGGATTGGTTCAGCTCTGGCGTGTTGCCTAAGCCGATAGCTTTCGACGGCGTCTGCCGCAAAAAAGGCGGAGTTTGAAAGAAGCCTTCAAAAATACTTTAAACTAATATCCAATCATATTTTTGGAAACCCAAAAGGGTAAAAATCCTATTCGTCATTCAGAAAATGTGGTGGATGAAATACTTGATGTGAAACAAATATTCACCAACAAAAAAATCTTTAAACAAACCGTCGCTTCATAAAAAAACTCGCCATCGTAAATCTTAAAATATATGACAATGCATCTGCATATAGATGAAAGCGTACCGCTTGCTGTCGACTTTAACCCAAAGCTTTGACGCGACATACCGCGTAACGTCTATACGCTTACTCGATGCGACAAAATCTGTTTGATCTTTACTTCTATACGTTGTCGGAAGCTGTGATCTTCTGGTTTTTGTTTTATTTTAACGTATTAAGATTATATCGGATAATTTATATTTTTTCTTAATTTAAATAGTTCATTATGATTAGTTGATTAGATTATTTTTAATTGCATATTATATTTCTTTCATGAATTAGATTAGTCGATTTAGATATATTGTTAGGGGATTTCTCATTTAATTTATGATTTATTAAGGAATTGCTTATTGCGATTATTAATTAATTGCATTAATGAGAATCCTATGTCAATATTTTAATGAAATTTAAATTATACAAATGTTATGCAAATTTTTCCATGTTTATCCTTGGTTGAACAGTGCTTATTGTATGAATAGTACGAAGGTATGAATAGTACGAAGGTATGAATAGTACGATAGTACGATGAATAGTAAGAAGCTATGAATTGTAAGATATAGTGGAATAAAGTTGCAGAATGTAGAATTACAAGAGAGGCACGACAGAGTAAGAATGAATCGCTACAATAGGACATTTGTATATTTGAAGATTAAAGAGTTGTTGCCAGAGTACTTAAGATCGAGAAGTAGTATGAAAAAAAGGAGGAGATAGCAAGGTTTCCTCATGGGAGCAAGGAAAGGGGCAATAAGTATTGGATGTATGACAGGGAAAGAAGTTGTATAATATGTCGGAAGGAGGATTAAACATTGAAGGATTACGTAAGTGCATGTGAAGAAATAGTGTGGTCATGGAAACAAAAGATGGATGGTGTGTATGGTACATGGAGTAAGTAATACAGAAGTATGGTTAGAATAATGTTTGAGATTATTAAGAGGGCGGTATAAATATTTATGAAAAGTACGGAGTGCATGATGGTTAGAGGTAAAATGTACACGAAAGAGAAGGAATAAAAGGAGAAAATAAGAAGATTGCAATACATGATGGTGAATTTTCGTCTGATCCCTAGAAACCCCTAATATTTGTTTTTTTTTTGTATTAAAGATCAATAACTAATGAAGGGATAATATGTTTTTAATTTATTAAAGAATAATACATTTTACAGGTACTTTTTTTCTTAAAACTATTTTGTAATCATTTAGGAAGATCCAGAAACAGCTTTTATTGATGCGGATTTTAAGAAGAGACGGCCACATCCAAATTACAAAGAACATATTGCATGCGAACGAGAAGTCATTCAACAAGGCAAAAGAGTAACTTTTAATATACATAACATAAATTTTTTAACATAACATTAAACATTTTACATTGACTCTACCATTTTGTAGTCCCTCATCACATTGCACGAAGTATGCATTAAATACAACATTTTGAATAAACCGAATTAATCCGGAAATCTACTACAATATATTAAGATCCTTAATTAATCCAGCTCGAAGGACCATGAACAGTTGTCTTAAAACTTTGTATCTACTTCAGCTGTGGTCGCTATGAGAGAATGTTTTTGTTTGATAACCGTAGTTACACAAATTGTTAAAGAAAATTATTTAGTTTGTTTTAGTTTTAAATTTCTGAACCGTTAAATTGATTGCTTTCAATATCACGTAAGGTGAGCTTAATATACTCAATGCCATAAAAATAAAATATTTCAATATAATATTAAGAAAAAATAATTATTAATTCAATTTAAATAAGTAAATATTCAACGAAAGCAAAAGACTGACACCGCGTATGCTTTAGTCAAACTTAAGGGAAAATTGCAAGATAAACAAAGCACCGTAATGGCTAAATATAAATCAGAAAAACAACTTTGTTTTTATTAAAGAATCTTAATAATTACAGACAGATTAAAACTAGAATAACGTGAGTAAGTAAACAATAGAAAAACACACGTTTTGTGTGTTATGCATTATAAGAATAACAGTTTTAAAAATAAACATTTTTTAACATCAAAATTTTAATCATATCCCAAATACAATTTACATGGGCATAATAAAACGTTTCTAGAATATAAACAATTCATCATTGCGTTTTTACTTGGCTGATTAAGTTACATGCATTATAATAAAAAAATATATTTTATACTCTGATCGTGACCTAGACTGAATGTATTTCTATGTTATTTTGACATCGCACTTTGCGATCGTACTTCATACAAATAATTAACGTATTGAAACATTTGTCTATACACAATTTTTACTAAATAAAACAATTTGAAATCTTAATTATACGAGGACTACTTAAAAAATATTTTATATATTTTCACTGTACAGTTTATCTGTACAGTGCGTAAGGATAACTTAACCAGTTATTAAATATTAAATTTTAGTTTAAAAATAACTTAAGAACATATGTTATTTGTGCCGGAATGACATATGGTTATGAAGAGGAAGATTTGTTCTACTTGTTTAAAATGGCTTGGACAAATAGCAAATATTTACCAGTATTTGGTGGCGGCTACAATAAGGTGCCGTTCATTCATATCCAGGATTTAGCTAAGTAAGTTCGTATCCTAATAATAATAATTATTATTATTATTTTTCAACTCGAATTATTAATATTTATATGTACATCTTCTTGATCTCAAAGTGCCTGTCTAATTTAAATCTACTACAAAAGAGATGCGATTCTATAGAGGAAAGAAGAGGGAGGAGGCTAATTAGTTGCTCACTCTCACCGAACTATCAAATTTGAATAAGTCAGAATTGAACCCTGGGTAGCAAAGAATGCCCTAAAAAAATACTAACAATGACCTGTAGTAAAGACGCTAGGTATCAAACAAATCGATGTTTATAGCATAATATCAATTATCTGATCCTTTATAAAATTTTAACAATTTGTATTTTAATTTGAGAATAATTTAAACTATTAGTGATATCTACCAATAATTGATTAAACCTATTTAGCCCCTTAAACAATATTGTCACGTATTTTTTGGCAGAAAAGGGTTGCTCTCCGACGTGACGTTGGTGAAAGAGGGTGATTTTTGTATATGAGTTAGCGTAGTGTTCCCGCTGACACTCTTAGATACTAAGATGGTTTATTACTTCTAAAAAAATGCAGTTCATTTAAATACTTGCTTTAAATCATCTACTATTAATAAAGTTATTATTTTAATTATCGAGTCAGAATATTCGTACTTATAATCCCCTAGCCCCTAATGGACTTTAAAATAAAACACTAGACTTTAACATTGCTAAAGTTGAGTATCCCCTTCTGATTTTATCTTAGCTCGTTAATCTGAACAATTTAATGGAAACGCTCAACCCTTAACATTAGCAGTTGTATCTACAGTTCGGGGTAGTAAAATTAAAGAGTCGTTTAAACATTCGTTCACACAGTAGTAGTATAAAACAGCCTATTCTAGGACACGACAGTCCAAAATAAACCGGCATCCTTCCGGTTGGCGAACAATTTTGTTGAATGCTCTGTGTAAAATCCCCATACGAACTTACCTTTTTGCATTAAATGGTGAATGCGCTGTGCTCTACTGAGTAAAAAATGCGTGGCGGTAATGACCACAGACCAAGGCGTCTCTTCTCCAATTGTATAGTTGGTTATCTATATCTGTGTTGTTGGTTGCCTAAATATGCGTATTGGAGTAGATTCCTGTATTGTTTGCAGATTTCTACTGTATATTGTGGCGTACATTCAGTGCTAGATGGCTCTGTGTACATTGTTTTCAGAAGTTATATGTACATACAAGTGGTGGTTGTTTTAATAATAATCTAAATGCAGATAATGGGCGTTCGTGTTGATAATAAATAAGTGTTGATGATAAATAAGTTTTTTAAAGCTATTATTCATTGAATAGCATATTTGAATTTTTTTAAAGCTAGTATACATTGACGTTGACAGCTATCATTTGTGGCACGCCTTTGCGTTTGATATCCAATAGGTGGATGACAGAACACTTCCAGTCTGGCGCGAAATTCGAATTTTTAATACTTAAATTTCAGATTGGAGAAGTCTGCTTGGTGAAGCTGGGCACTTCTTTGAAGGTCTGAATGGGGTTCTGCTCGGTGGGGCTGGAGACACTTGTTCCGACGCCTGACGGCCGAGCTCTGCATTGTACTTCTAGTGTCCCCTCTCACACTCTCTCTGGCCCAAGTTTACCCTCTCTGTCTGATACAGCGTACACTATCTCCCTCTTTCTCTGTCTGGTCCAAGTCACATGGTCTCCCTGTCTGCCCTCTTCCTTTATCTGGTCCAAAACGCATGGTCTCTCTATCAGATACTATATGATACTATAAATTTAATTTTGTTAAATCTAAAAACATAGGATTGATGAATTAACAAGTTCTTAGCTACTCAAAACAATGTCTTATTGGTCAAATGTGTCAAACTATGTTCGCAGAAAAATGTAATTTGTATATAATCATTTAATATTAATATTTATAATTTGTTATCAAGCCTAAACGCGAAATCAGCAGATTATTATCAAATGTTTGGAAAACATTTCGTAGAAACCAAATGTTTAAATATATTCCAATCATCTTTCGTCAGCAGAAATATGAGACTTATTAAAATTGTAGACAAAACATTTCAAAATCAACAAAGTTTCTTTAAAACATTTGGTCTACCATTCCAAATGTTATCACAGTAAATGAGTCAACAATTTTAAGTTACGTCAAAATAACGACTCATTGTTAAAATGAAATCCGATATTTTATAATTTGACAGCTGTAAATAACTCAGCAATTTTTTACCTATGCTTCTTTCAAGAAACATTTTAGAGTGGGGTCAAAACTTATAACATTGCAAATCTTTGAATTAGCTTCACTATTATTAATAAAATTACTTACAAGGTCTCTTGGAGTTTCTTCACGAACGTTTTTTATAACTATGCACAATTGCTTTAAATAATCCTATTTCGATTGGTTTTAATTTATGCTAATAATTAAACTTATTACTTTCGATTTACCTTAATCTTGTTGACGCTTCATTCGTTGATTATTTTATTTATTCCCGATGATCGTTTCTACTAAATTCGGCACTCTAATTTAATCATTACTTTATTTAGAAATTAATTATATTTTTAATACGAATTAATTCATGGATTTCATATTCAAAAATCAGACCGACATAGCTACTGCTTTGGTAATACCCAAATATCGTTTTTGTGGGTCTTATGGAAACTTTTATAGATTACTTCCAGTTAACTAAATTCCCACTCTACGCCTTGCTGACGCCTTCCCATGCCTTGCTAAATTAACGTCGTTAAAATGAAACGCACAGTGTAGATGCTAACAAAAATCTCAAATTTAATTAATTTAATCAGTCATTATATAGCAGAAGCTAAATAACAAAGTATACGTGATATTTACCTAAAATAATGAAAAGTGTAAAGCATACCTTTTACTACAACACATATGTGTTTTATATTTCCTAAATTGATGATCTGCATGTAACTATATTATATTCTCATACATGGAAGTTTTGAATACTTGCTATTGGCATTGAAAATGTCACACATTATGGATGTTTGATCGTCGATGGATGTTTATCAATAATAATCGTATTACATGTGTTAAATATACATAAGTATTTGTATCTAAATTTCTTATCAATACAATTTCAAATATAATTTAAGGAAATTATATTTTATCTAAATGAAATTCAAAGAAAATTAAGACAAATATAATAAATATTAATATAATATTTCACTGTCCTAACATGGACAAGTTCAGCTCATGAATTAGTTAACCGAATTTAAATAAATACACTTACAAAACGCAACAATATTTCAAAGACAAAAATAGTAACTTTACAGTATAATAATTATTAAACAAAATCCGATAATTAAAAGGGGTTAATGAATTTAGGTGAATAATAAAACTTGTTAACATTTATTTACATCGTGACAAAAAATATATAAACTTCAACTTTATTAGATAGTGCATAATCAAAGGTTAGAATAAAATACAATAATGAAAAAAGCGTAACGATAATAATTTCACTTACGGCGCTT